>JAPCYS010001443.1:0-121640 GCA_028641055.1 Alopecurus myosuroides
CTCACAAAGCCGGTGCCCCAAGACCTTCAAGGAACAAGATCTTTAGGAAGAAAGGGGAACGGCCAAGGACATGTTATAATTGTGGGAGTGCAAACCACTTCGTCAAAGTGTGTCCCTTTGAGCCAAGAGAAGAGAATGAAGGGAAGCTTGTTCGCAAGGACAAGAACAAAGCTCCACAAAACAAGAACCTCGCTAGAAGGGTTCCAAGGGCTCTATATGTTCAAGAAGGCCCCACATTGGAGACATACTACTCCGGAGATGAAGGAGAAGATGAAGTCGTAGGTGTTGCCCACGTCGCCATAGCTACCACTTCCTCTTCAACGGTCTCTCTATTTGAATCTCCTAATGAGAAGACATCGATCCGACCTACATGTCTCATGGCAAAAGCCACCGCGGTAATAACTTCCACCTCCAAGTCTATTACCACTACCTCTCCCTCATTATTGGATTGTGTTGAAAACATTGGTGAAGATGAGGAGGACAAGAACCTAGGGTCTTGGTTGAGTAGTCTTGAAGGTGAAACTAAAGAAAAAGTAAAAGCTCTCCTAAGGCAACTTGATGATGCCAACTCTCTCATTGATGAGAAAGAGGAAATCATCATGACCTTGGAGAATCATGGTGGTACCAATGAGAATCATGATGGTGAACTAATTAAGGCTCTCGAAAAGGAGAGATCCATGAGAGCCTCTCTTGAAGAAAGACTATCTAGTTTACAAGACTCTTATGCTATTAGTGTTTCTAAGCTTAGGAAAGACAATGAGAAATCTCTTGCCAAACTTAAGAAAGAACATGCTAAATCTCTTGTTTTGCTTAAAGAATTTGAAGAGGAAGAGTTGAAGCTAGGAATAGCTCATCAAAAACTTGACGAGGAACATGACAAACTAAAAGAAGAGTTTAAATCTCTTAAGGAAATTCATGACAAACTTGCCAAGTCTCGAATCAAGCTTCTAGCTCAACAATCAAATAAGCATGTTGCATCTTCATCAAATAGCATTGTTATTGCACCTACCTCTTCCTCTACGACTAACAATGTAGGGAAGGAAAGAATTCTCAACGATGCAATAAGCTCTCAAGGTGCCAAGAAAGGTAAAGAGGGACTTGGGTTTATTTCCAAGTCAAAGAAGACATCCAAGAATGTCACTACTCCCCCTCAAAATGTTGTTTTTGTAAAAGAGGGTGAGGTGACCAAAGAAAAGGAGACCAACGCCATTATGGGTGGTGATACCTCTAGGGGGAGCATCACTCATAATGATTTCGCCGGAAAATATAATCCATCTTATGTTCTTATGAAATCTAGGGATGGACATGTTTATGCTAAATACGTTGGTACTTCTTATGGTGATGATTATCATTGGACTATTTGGGTTCCTAAGACCCTTGTTACTAACAAAAGAGGACCCATTGAAGGATGGGTACCTAAATCAAGAAATTGATCTCTTGTAGGGAAATGCTTCCGGGTCTAACAAATGGACAGTGGATAGTGGTGCATCCCAACATATGACCGGAAGCCTTGACGCAATAAGCAATCTTGAACCTCCTCTACCTCATCTCAATTGCGTCACTATTGGTGATAAGTCCGAGCTTAAGGTATTGGGACGAGGCAAGGTAGCAATCTCAAATGATTTATCAATTGAGAATGTTCTCCTTGTTGAGTCCCTTGGCTATAATTTGATGTCCGTTCTTCAACTTGCGAATTGTGGTTTCACCTCGTTCTTTAATAAAGAGAGTGTGATTGTCACTTGGGAGACATCTCTTAAAGTAGCCTTTGTTGGGTTTGTCGAGAACGGCATGTATGTAGTGGACTTCTCTAAAGAAGACACGTGTGCCGCGACATGCCTAATGGCTAAAGTTGATGTGGGATGGCTTTGGCATCGCCGACTAGCCCACACCAATATGAGAATGTTGCATGATCTCCAAAGTGGCAATCACGTTCTAGGACTAACCAAAGCTAAATTTGCTAAAGATCGTGTGTGTAGCTCTTGCACCTTTGGGAAGCAACATGGAGAACAACACCCAACCAAGACATCTATCTCCACTACAAGAATTCTCGAGCTCATTCACTTAGATCTCTTTGATCCACTATCCTATGATAGTCTCGGAGGAAAGAAGTATTGTTTGGTAATTGTGGATGACTATTCAAGATATTGTTGGGTGTATTTCTTCAAGAGGAAAAGTGAAACTCAAAGTAGAGTCATCGAGTTCATCACTCTAGTTGAGAGCCAACACAATGCTACCATATTGGCTATCCGGAGTGATAATGGCTCGGAGTTCAAGAACTACACCGTTGAGGGTTTTCTTAGTGAAGAGGGCATTGCTCATCAATACTCCACTCCTTATACCCCTCAACAAAATGGTGTTGCGGAGAGAAAGAACCGGACTTTGATGGATGCGGCTAGAACTATGATTGCGGAGTTCTCTTCTCCCTATAACTTTTGGGCCGAAGCCGTCTCCACCGCATGTCACGCCACCAACCGGTTATATCTTCGCAAGATCTTGAACAAGACCCCCTATGAGATTCTCACGGGTAAGAAACCGGATGTATCTTACTTCAAGGTCTTCGGTTGCAAGTGCTTCATTCGCAAGAAGGGTAAACGGTTGTCAAAATTTGAGACTAGATCTTATGAGGGCATTTTTGTTGGTTATGCCACAAACGCTCACGCCTATAGAGTCTACAACAAGTCCACCGGACAAGTTGAAGAAGCTATAGACGTGGTGTTTGATGAGGATAATGGCTCCCAAGGGGGGCGTATAGATCATGGTGTTGTAGGAGATGCAATTCCTCCCATCGTCATAAGAAGAATGGGGATTGGTGAAATAATCCCCATTGAGGGACACCGGATGACGGAGGGAGAAGGACTATGCCCCACTCAAGTGGAGCCATTGACTACCCATTGATGATCAAGCAATCCAACAAGATGCACCAAGCCTCAAGCTAACGATCAAGGCCAAGCTAATGACAAGGCCAAGCAACACACCTAAATCATGATCAAGATTCTATTATTGTTGAGAATGCTCAACCTAGTGGTGATTCATCACCCATTATTGATCAAGGACAAAATGAAGATGGACATGTCTCCGATGAAGAAGGTGATTCTCAATCCATATCCAAGGAATCTTTGGAGGAGATTTTGGCTCGAAGAGCAAAGAGAAGGCTAGAGAATCTTGAACGAGCGGGTCATACGGAGGACATGATTCTTGGTCAAGTTCGTGGAAGAGTGGTCACTAGAAGGCAATTGGCGGATTTTAGCAAGGCTCATGCATTTGTCTCCTTCATTGAACCCAAGAAGGTATATGAAGCTCTCGAAGATCAAGATTGGCTTGAAGCCATGCACGATGAACTCAATAACTTCGAGCGCAACAAGGTGTGGAAATTAGTGCCAAGACCCAAGGATTGCAAAAATGTCATTGGTACCAAATGGGTGTTCAAGAACAAGCAAGACAAAGATGGTATTGTCATTCGCAACAAGGCAAGATTGGTGGCCCAAGGTTTTTCTCAAGTCGAAGGTATCGATTTAGGTGAAACCTTTGCCCCCGTAGCTCGCCTTGAATCCATTCGTATCTTACTTGCCTATGCATCTCATCATAACTTCAAATTACAACAAATGGATGTCAAAAGTGCTTTTCTTAATGGTCCCATTAATGAGTTAGTATATGTCAAGCAACCTCCGGGTTTCGAGGATCCCAACCACCCCGATCATGTCTATAAACTTGATAAGGCGCTCTATGGACTTAAACAAGCTCCACGTGCGTGGTATGAGCACCTTAAAGAGTTTCTAGTAGATCGCGGGTTTAATGTTGGTTTAATCGATCCTACCCTCTTTACCAAGACGGTTGGAGGTGACTTGTTCATATGCCAAATCTATGTGGATGACATCATTTTTGGTCTACTAACACCTTGTTCAATGAGGAATTTTGCAAGCTTATGACCGATAGGTTTGAGATGTCTATGATGGGAGAATTGGAGTTCTTTTTGGCTTAGAAGTGAATCAATATTATGAAGGAACCTTCATCAAACAAGCCAAATATACTCAAGACATGCTCAAGAGATTTAATATGAATGATGCCAAACCTATGAAGACCCCTATGTCCACGACCACCGACTTGAAACCCGACCCTAATGGGAAAGAGGTAGATCAAAAGGTATACCGCTCCATGATTGGCTCTTTGCTTTACCTTTGTGCATCTAGACCCGATATCATGTATAGCGTAGGTAAATGTGCAAGGTTTCAAGCCTCTCCGAGGCAAAGTCATTTGGAAGCCGTGAAACGAATCTTTCGATATCTAGTTCATACCCCAAACTTCGGTCTTTGGTACCCAAAGGGTTCAAGCTTTCAGCTTATTGGTTACTCGGATGCGGATTATGCGGGAGAGAAGACGGATAGGAAGTCCACATCCGGGGGTTGCCAATTTCTTGGCCGCTCCTTGGTTTGTTGGTCTTCCAAGAAGCAAAATTGTATTGCTCTCTCCACCACCGAGGCCGAGTATATCTCCGCGGCAAGTTGTTGTGCCCAATTGCTATGGATGAGGCAAACTTTGAAGGATTATGGTATTCACTTTGACAAGGTGCCTCTTCTTTGTGACAATGAGAGTGCTATCAAGATCGCCTACAACCCGGTTCTTCACTCCAAGACGAAGCATATTGAGATTCGTCATCACTTTATTCGGGATCATGTTGAGAAAGGTGATATTGATCTCTCTTATGTCTCCACCACGGATCAACTTGCCGATATCTTCACGAAGGCCCTTGATGAACCAAGATTTCGAGCTTTGAGGAATGAACTAAATGTCATCGATTCTTCCAACTTCACTTGAAACCTTGCATATCTACCTTCATTATACTTGCTATCTAGTTTAGGTGTAGGCATGGAAATAGGGGGAGCGCTACTCAATTCATGAGTATGCACTCCTTTTATTATGCGAAAATCAATCCATCATTGCATATCTAGTCAATTTGTGACTCATTGTGCTTAATTGTGAGTAGTAATTTGGACCCAAGATATATCTTCGCGGTGCCAAGTTACACACTCAAACATGGTGGCCTCGGCCACCGACATTTGATGTGTTTTTAATCATTTTCTCACATTATATCCACATCTTGACAACTCGTACGGGTTCGGTTTTTCACTTGTTTTATGGTTCTTGCGAACCCCGTCGAGGAATGTCTCTCGTATGACAGTAACGTTTTCGAACCCAAGCCCCACTTGCCCAAACCCTTGCTCTTATAGTATTGCTCGAGTTTTTCCAATCTTGGGGTGCTGAAATTCATCTGGGCGGAACCTCCGGTGAAACCACCGGAGGCTCCGCCGGGCCTGTCCACCGGAACCTCACCGGAGGCTCCGCTGGGTCCCTGTGGCTCAGCGGGCCAAAACCTAATGTTTTGGGACAGGGGCGGAGGCTCCGGTGAATTCCACCGGAGGCTCCGCTGGCGGGAGCGGAGGCTCCGGTGAAACCACCGGAGGCTCCGCCGGCGGAAAAATTACTGCGGATAAGATTGGGGCGCGCGGGGGTAAGTGAGATCCAATCTCATTTTCCCCCCACCCGCCCCCATCTTCCTCCTCTCAAACCGCCGCCGCCCCCTAGCTCACCGCCGCCGGATTCGGGTGCTCCACCGCGGGGAGACCTCCTCCTTGCATCGGGACGCCCCGGGAATCTTCCCTCCTTCCTTCTCCACCATGGATGAAGCCGGTATGTGCTCTCTCTCTCTCTCATCTAGTTGATGGATGAGATGCATAAGAGTTCATGTTCTAGTCTTCTAGCTTTGTGGTTTTGGAGTTGTAGGAGTAATGTTTCTCAAGTACACACCCTATGTAACATCCCAAGTCTGAAAAATAGCCTTTAGAATGCTTGCTCTCTGTTATTTTATGTTTTGCATCATGGCATCATGTTGGTTGCATTTGTTTTGTTTGTTTTCCATTTGTTTTCCAACTGTTTTCGGATGTTTTCCTTTGTTTTCTATTTGAATTCCAAACCAAAATTCAAACCTTTTGTTTCATCCTTGTGATGTTACAATTTCCAAAATGTTATTTCAAATGAAAACAACCAAATTGTTCCATTTTATTCCATGTTGATCAACTAATAAAATGGTGCCTTTATTTTCACTAATTAATTCCAAATTGGTTTCAAATTCAAAGCAAAACATCAACAGCACCTTCTTTGGAATTATGAAAATCTCCAAACCAATCAACTCACCTTAATCACATTAATAATAGGGTCCACCCTATTAAGTTGTTGTTTTCTATATTAATTAACAAAATATTCCAAATTCAAACCATGTGTTCCAAACAGAACCCAATGTGAAAGTATAAAAATAATAACCCAAAGCATTTATGATCTTTTGTTTCCAATTAAATCACTTGGGTCATTCTATTAAAGTGTTGACTTAATAATCATTTTAATTATTCAAAATAATCTAATTTGGTTTATATTCCAAACAAAGCACCAAATCAGAACCATTTTGAATTTATGTTGATGCCAAAACAAATCATTTCAATTTGTCTACATACCTTAGGGGTTACCCTATTTAATTGGTTGATTTTATTAATGTTTATTAATATTAACAATTTCACTCAAATTTGGTTCTAATTTCAAAAATCAACCAAATGTTAAAATTTTGAAAAATAAAAATTACCAAATGGTTGCATTTGGTCTAAGGAACTTATCCTAAATTTTTCAAATTTTTCTCTAATCTAAACCCTAATGTTTTCTTCCTAAAGCATTTGCTACAAAAAAAAAAAAAAACAGTACAAAAAATAACAAAAAGAAGAGAGGGAGCACAGCAGCCCAGCCCGTTACCTTTCAGCCCAGTACCCTTCCGTGGTCTTCTTCCTCGTACGGAATAGACCTGTCGCTGTCTGTTGCTCACCACCGCAGGATCGCTTCCCCCTCTCCCGATGGCATGCCGTACTGGCCCCCCTCTCTCCTTAACTAGCCACGGCGCCCACCTCCTGCCGCAAAACCCTAGCCCTAACCCTCCATCGCCGCCAGTCCCTCTCTCCCCCTCGATCTCATCTCCAAGTCGCCGGCAGCCACGGTCACCTCGAGGAGGATCCGTTTCCGGGAATAGAACCGCGACTGTCTCCTCTGCCGCCACGCCCTTTCGCCGTTTGCTGGGAGGCATTGTGGTGGCCGCGCCGTCGCCGGCCATCGTCGCCTTTCCTCTCCGTCGGCAGGCTTCATCGACCGAGGTGAGTCGCTCCTTGCCTCGCCTCTTTCCCCTCTCTGGCACGTCCACGCACGCGGCCCGCACGAGCTCACGCACAGCATGCATCACAAGCACGCGCATGGACCGCGCCCGTGCGCGGCAGCGAGCCGCCGTCGATCGCGCATCGTTCCTGTCCGCCTCGCTGCCGTAACCTGTACCTGCAGTGAAGTTCAGAATCGAACTGTCCAAAATTCAGTTAACTTCTTAGCAGAAGCATTTACTTCCCCGCACCGCGTATCTGTCACAAAACATCTCACAGCCAAGTGGCTAGCGCACCGTGCGCTCTCGCAACCACACGCGGGTTCGAGTCCCGTGGGAGGCGAATTTTCGCCTCCCCTTTTTCCTTCTGCGCGCACCCTCTGGGGCCACCCGTCAGGGACTCCCGAGGCCACGTCAGCCTCCACCCGCGCCCGTGGCGCCTACGTGGCCCCTGGCCCACGCGGCAGTGCTGCGGGTAGCTGCCACTCGGTAACAAAAGTTTTGCCTCTCTGTTTTCCAAATTAAAATCCTTTTAATTAACAGATTTAAACCTAAACTTTAAAATTTAATATCTTTTAATCTATAAGCCCAATAATTACAAGTTTTATATGTTTATTGCTCCAAATTTCCTAATCTTGCCAAATAACTTATTTGTATTCTGTTTTGAGTTTTCAAAATGCATTTAAAATTCAAATTTGAATAATTCAAATGCAATTTCTTAAATTCCATAACTAATTCATCTTTAATCCAATAAATGCAAATAAAATATGTTTTTCACACCTTTTTGAATGTTCTATTCAAATATAAAATTTGTTTTCTGGTTTGAATAATTTAAATTGCCTAAACAATTTAAATCTTGTTTAACTCAATTAAAACTTGTTTAATATTGTTTAATTCCTAATTAAATAATCCAAAGTCCAATTTCAAATTGTGAAACATGTAACTCAACTAAAATTTGATAACCTTTTCAAATATCAACTTTGTTATTTGTTTTGCACACTTCAACTTGATGCAAACAATCACTACTTGTTTAACACCATTAAGTAACAATAATTGCCTAACCTTATTAATGTTTTCTAAAATGGTTAACTATCATTTCAAGTGCATTTAATATTGTTATCTTCTTGTTCTTCATCATGCATGCATCATGCTAACTCACCTACACCTGATGCTTAGTGGTAGACCAACTAATTCAACCATAAGGCATGGGTTTGCCATATGCAATCTTTGCATATGGAATCCATTTAAACTTGTGTATCATATCCACTAGTTTACTTTGTTGCATCTATTAACTTGACATGCATCATATTTGATTGTGCACTATGCCATGATAATGATTGCTTATCTTTCTGCAATGTTTGTTTGCTTCTTCTCGGATACGACGACGTTGAGACCGACGATACTTACGACACCCTTCTAAGGAGTTAGCTCAGTACCAGGCTACTGGGTTTTGCAGGCAAGTTATCACTCACATGAACCATCGTGTTCCTTTCAACATTGATTACCGATACTTTCCGTTGTTCTTTTCTGCTAGCCTTAGTAGTAGTTGTTCTGTTACGAACCCATCACATGAATCCCTTAACCCTGATATTGCCTCATCTCCCTTCCTACAACCCATTGTTTGAGCCAGTGTCTTACTAGCATGCTTAGGTTGTTTTGCTCGAGTCTGTTATCCGTTACTTCCTGTTACTATATCTTTTACGTTGTGGGGGCTCGATGTTTAATCAATCAATCAATCGTGCTAATGTTACTATTAATAATAAATTTGATGATAAGGCACCGGCAGGAGGCCCATGAGTGGTTTTGGAGCCTGCTAGTGTCGACCCTAATAGGAAAAGGGTCTTGTCTACTGATCCATGATGAGCGCACTACCCGCATTTGGGAAGCGAGTATGGGCGCCCCCCTCAACTTGACCTGATTCGCATCTCGTCCAAATCGCCTCATTTAGTTCGTGTTTTCCATTTTCCGCATGCATGTTTTTGCGAGCCCAGCGCAGGGTGGAACTTTCGTAGTCGGCATATAGGGGGACACGGTCTTAGAGTGCTATGATGGTCCATTTTCTTCTGGGCTTGATTAGCCGTGCGCCCAAGGTGCTTTGGGCTTGATGCGAAGAATGGTTGGTTGTGTTGAGTACCCCGCTTGGTGGAAGGGCCTTTCCATCTGGCGGGTTATTCATGAGTGTACGGCCAAATTGGTGCAACCCTGCAGGGATAATCTTCTCGAGAAGCCGTGTTTTCCGCGGTTATGGATTACGTTGTGGCTAACTAACAAGTACTCAGGAAACTTCAACATAACTATCATTCATGTTTCACCCAATGATCAATAACCTGACTAGTAATAGGTTATTCACACAATAACTTGATTCACCTTATCACAACTGTGTGAGTTATCCTCGGATTGCTTCTTTGGATAAGGGGCGAGATCCAGGATGGGTTTGGTTGAAGTTATCTTTCAGTTGGTTACAATCCTCGATCTTATCTCCTTTCTGTTAGCCGGAAGTGGTAGAATCTCTGTAGTTGGTTAGCGCAGCCAGTTGCAGCATCTTTCATACCCCTTTTCTTCCGTTGAACCCAAGGCATCTGTGCTTGGTGTTGACGGGTTACACTTTGGTGAACTGTGAGTCTTGCTTGCCAGTACGTTTATGTACTGACCCCTTTGGGGCTGTGGTTTCCGCAGACCTACGTTTCCAAGGATCTACATGGTGGCAAACTACGTGGAGTATGACGAGACTGCTGACGAGTAGATAGCGGACCCGGGCAGGATCCGAGACTTCGTGGATGGGCTCCGTCTGTTTGTTTCCGGCCTCTTAGGCCTATTTGGTTCTTGTCTGTACTCAGACATGTTGAATGCTTCCGCTGTATTGTAATGATGTATGGTTGGGGCATGTGCCCTCTGAATGATTGTATTTGCTATCTCTGCTCTAATGAGAGCCATTTGCAACTTATTTCAATCTTTTGTGTCGTAGAGATCTGTTGTGATATCACTTGTTAAACGCCGTTGACGTACCATGTGTGTATGGTTTGAAGTACGTCGACGGAAGTGCCTTTGATCTCTAGTGGATAGTTTACATCGACGATGGAATAGCAGGGCTTGTGTTGTCGCGCATAAGCGCAGGCCTACCAGGAAGCTGGGACGTGGGAGCAGTTATGCCCCATAATCCAAGCACCTGCTATCCAGTTCGTACGGTGAGTATCCCCTAGAAATCAGGGTGCGACAAATGGTATCAGAGCCTGTCTGCCTGTAGGATCCCTTTTTACTGGTCGCAGTTGAGTCTAGAAACTATTTTGTAGCTATATAGGAAAAACAAACGTGAGAGTAGGAATTCTGTTCTTTTTCTTCTTTCCCCACCCACCCTCCCTTTTCTGGTAAGGAAGTGCAACGTTGATTTTTCCCTTCTCATCTAAACTTTCAAGTTAGGATTTCACGTATTCTGGTTTCTCTAGGATGGTTATATCTACTAGTCCATAGGAATGGAGGTGGTTGTGACATGATTTATCATGTTGCCTACTCATGATTGAGAACGGAGGCTTGTAAGCCCCGGAAACAGATCCTCTATTCCTTAAGCAGTAGATATTGATCCTTTAGAAGCCCGGATGGGTTTTCCGTAGTACCTCAGGAGTTTTGATCTCGTTTTCCCGGTGTTGCTTCGTTATCCTGTTCGTCTAAACATCCTTTTCGTCCGTTCAAATCTTGTTGTTGTATTCCAATTCAATTTTTCTACCGGCGTCTAATCAAAACTTCCTCGTAAACTCTTATCCAGCTAAAGTGTTTTTTCAGACCGGAGCATCACATTCCTTTGTGTCAACAATCTTTTCAACAACATACAACATAGTTCTGGTTCCACTAAACAATCAAATCTCTGTTCACTCTCCGGAATCTCAATCCAATTCTAATGGGAGGCCACATATTCCTCGTTACTCTCATGTTGATGATTCTGACATTGATGTTATTCTTGGTGTTGCATTGATGTCAATAACTCTGTTCCACCATTCTAGCCAGATAATCTATTCTACAAATGAATCAAGTTCCATTCAGCTATACACCCTCAATACAAAACCTCTCCCTTTACTTGAAAATGTTCCGGTGGTTTGCAAATTCCCTGACGTCTATCCACTGTGCACGATGTGTTTCACGTGTCAAAGCTCAAGAAGATCTTCCCAAGAAGTTTCCGGACCTTTTCTTTTCTCAGTAGGAATCTCGGGGCGCGATTCCTTCAAGGGGGGGCGTTTTGTAACATCCCAAGTCTGAAAAATAGCCTTTAGAATGCTTGCTCTCTGTTATTTTATGTTTTGCATCATGGCATCATGTTGGTTGCATTTGTTTTGTTTGTTTTCCATTTGTTTTCCAACTGTTTTCGGTTGTTTTCCTTTGTTTTCTATTTGAATTCCAAACCAAAATTCAAACCTTTTGTTTCATCCTTGTGATGTTACAATTTCCAAAATGTTATTTCAAATGAAAACAACCAAATTGTTCCATTTTATTCCATGTTGATCAACTAATAAAATTGATGAGGGGATAGTAACCCGGTAGACTAACTCCCGGGTGTGATCCGGCCCAAGCGACGGCTGGGCCCAATCTGGCTGGAGACAAAGAAACTTCTGGAAGGCCCAGGGCTTGTAAGGTTCGTAACCCGGATTGTGGGTTACGGTAAGGAAAGTTAGGATTTGTATGTAGAGTTCGAGTAGGACTCAGAGAGCACTCCGTAAGGCAGGCCCAGGGGGGTATGAGTGCTATATAAACCAACCCCTAGGTTTAGCCTGAGAGATTCAAGTCATAGTTGTAATACCTGTTATCGAGTATCCAGCATTATTGATATCGAGATCCGGCGAGTTATTCTCCGGTTCTTAGATCGCTTTCGCCATGTCTTCCTTTGAGCTAAACCCTCTCCCGAATACCTGTGTCGACTTGCCCCAAGATCAGTTACCCCAGGTAACATCTGCCGTGATTATCCCACGACAGTTGGCGCCCACCGGGGGCCTGCGTCCAAAGGTGTTTACATCACGGGAGAAGCTCGGGAAGAACATGAAGAACTTTGTCATCGGCGAGATCTACTCCAATGACGAAGGAGAAAAGATAGTGGACAATTCCGGATGGGAGTTGGGAGCCGGATCACTTCGAATCCGGATCCATGGTGTCAATCGGCCAAATCAGTATCTTCATCGGCATGGTACGTACGCTCAATTTGAAAGGACAATATCATGTGCATGTTACAGGGATTTCCAGCAGGGACAAAAGGGCGTTGAAACAAACAGTGAATCCAGCCTTCTCGAGCCCTCCGGGATACTTGAGATGGGCAGAGCAAGAGGTAACGTGGAGCAGGAGAGATCATCCAGAAGGAATAGAGCGCCCCCGGGACCTTGGCGTTAGTAGTTTCGCCACAGGTCAATGGTTACGAACTGAAAAAGGTGTTGATGGACGGAGGAAGCAGCATCAACATCCTATATTGGGAAACTTTCTTGCGCATGAACCTCAAGGAGTCCCAGCTACAAAAAGTTCGACGGTGTTCCACGGGATCGTGCCGGGTCATTCGGCACGCCCCGAAGGAAAAATTGCACTGGAAGTAGCCTTTGGAGAATCGGTAGATAACTATCGGGTGGAGTGGCTCACGTTTGAAGTAGTCAAGCTGCATAGCCCCTACCACGCTCTGTTCGGAAGGCCGGCTTACGCTAAGTTCATGGCCAGGCCGTGCTACGTATATCTGCAACTAAAGATGCCAGGCCCCAAGCAGACCATCACTATCCACGGAAGCCGGGATATAGCAGCCGAATGCGATGAGGGAGATTCAGTAATGGCCGAGCAAGCCCGCAGGAAGGAGGAACTTCAGTATTACCGGTCTCAGGTGGATCCGGATGATGGTACAGCATTGAGAAGACCAGATGCCGAAGACGAAAGAGTAAAGTTTAAGGCGGCTCAAGACACCAAGAAAGTAGATTTTGTGGAAGGAGACCCCACCAAACAGTTCACTATAGGGTCCAATTTAGAGGATGCGCAAGAAAAGGCTCTAGTAGAGTTCATCCGTTCAAATGCGGATGTATTTGCCTGGACACCCAGCGACATGCCGGGTATCCCCACCGAGTTGGCGGAGCACAGTTTGCATGTGGATCCCAAGGCCAGGCCTGTGAAGCAAGGTATGAGAAAAATGAATGAAGAAAGGAGAGAGCTATAGGTGAGGAAATAGCGCGACTGTTAACCGCAGGCTTTATCATGGAAGTATTCCACCCTAACTGGTTAGCAAATCCGGTTCTTGTGATGAAAAAGACAAATGAATGGAGGATGTGCATCGATTTCACGAGCCTCAACAAGCATTGCCCAAAGGATCCGTTCGCGCTGCCAAGGATAGACCAAATCATAGACGCGGTAGCCGGAAGCGACTTGCTATGCTTCCTAGACGCATATTCGGGATACCACCAGATTAAACTCAAGAGGGAAGATTGGGAGAAAACGTCGTTCATAACCCCATTTGGGGCCTTCTGCTACAAAACCATGACGTTTGGATTGAAAAACGCGGGTGCAACTTACCAGCGGTGTATCCAGAAGTGCTTCGAGGATCAAATTGGGCGCAACGTGCACGCATACGTAGATGACGTGGTTATTAAGACCCGGAAGGCAGAGACATTCATTGATGATTTAAAGGAGACGTTTAAAAACTTGAGAAGGTATCAGATGAAGCTCAACCCAACGAAGTGTGTATTTGGAGTTCCGGCCGGGAAGTTACTCGGCTTTATAGTCTCCGAGAGAGGAATCGAGGCAAACCCGGACAAGATCAAGGCCATCCAGAGTTTGAAGAAACCGGAAAATTTGAAGCATGTTCAAAAGCTCACGGGCTGCGTAGCAGCCTTGAGCCGGTTCATATCCAGGCTTGGGAGAAAAGGCAATACCCTTGTACCGGCTTTTGCGGAAATCAGATACGTTCGTATGGGATCAGGAGGCAGATGAGGCGTTTGAAGCACTAAAAAAGCAATTATCTGAAGCACCAGTACTAGCGGCGCCAGGTCCTAAAGAACCTATGCTATTATACGTGGCAGCCGGTCCCAAGGCCGTCAGCGCAGTAGTTGTCGTAGAACGTAAGGAGGATGGGAAGGGTTACCCGGTCCAAAGGCCGGTTTATTATGTCAGCGAGGTGTTATCGGAAGCAAAGCAGCGTTACCCACATTGGCAAAAGTTGGTGTTTGGGGTCTTTATGGCCAGCCGGAAGTTGAAGCCATATTTTCAAGAACATCCCATAACAGTGGTTAGTTCAATACCAATGTCGGATATCATCAGAAACTCGGATGCAACGGGAAGAATAGCCAAATGGGCGATAGAGATGGGGGATTATCATATCAGCTACGAGCCTAGATCGGCAATCAAGTCACAGGCTTTGGTTGATTTTGTTAACGACTGGACGCACACCGGAATGGCTACCACAGTTCCAAATTCCGAGTCATGGACCATGCACTTCGATGGATCAAAGCAGTACGAGGGGTCAGGAGCTGGAGTGGTGCTGACGTCGCCAAAGGGGGACAAACTAAGTTATGTGCTACAGATTCACTTTGATTGTTCAAATAACGTGGCCGAGTATGAGGCTCTACTGCATGGCTTGAAGGTAGCCAAGGAGATGAACATTAGAAGGATACGATGCTTTGGGGACTCAGATCTTGTGGTGCAGCAGGTATCAGGAACCTGGGATAGAAAGGATGCCACTATGGCAGCATATCGCAGGGAGGTTGATAAGGTTGCCGGGTGTTTTTCCGGGTATGAAGTAGAGCACATAGACAGAAGAAAAAATGAGGCAGCGGACGCACTCGCCAGACTCGGCTCGCGTAGGGAGCCGGTTCCACCTAATGTTTTCCTGGACGAGCTATGGCGACCATCAGTAAAATCCGAGTCTGAGGAAGAACTCGCGAATCGAGACCCGGATGTGGAGTTTGTAGCCACAATACGTGCTGTGCCCGAGTGGACAGAGCCATATCTGGCCTACTTATCACGAGGCGAACTGCCAGAACAAGAAGTATTAGCAAGGCAAATCCTGAGGCGGGCAAAAGGATATACTATTATCAATGGGGAGTTGTACAAGAGAAGCGCAGCAGGAGTCTTTTTGCGCTGTGTGACACCGGAAGAAGGCCGACAGATCCTTAAGGAGATCCATGAAGGCGATTGTGGGCATCATGCGTCCACAAGATCCCTTGTGGCCAAGGCCTATCGGCATGGGTTCTTCTGGCTCACGGCTCTAGCAGATGCGGAGCGGATAGTGGCAAGGTGCGACGGATGTCAAAGGTACGCTCGCCAAACTCATGTGCCGGCTATGGAGTTACGGACCATCCCATTAACTTGGCCGTTCGCTGTTTGGGGTATGGACATGGTTGGTCCCTTCCACATGTCACCTTGCAAGAAAACACATCTTTTAGTGGCTATCGATAAATTTACCAAATGGGTGGAGGTTATGCCGGTCACCAATTGTGAAGCAGCCACAGCAGTCAAGTTCCTGAAAAGAATTATATACCGGTTTGGATATCCCCACAGTATAATCACCGATAATGGAACCAACATGTCCCTTGGAGAGATGGAAAAATTTTGTGGCAGCAACGGAATCAGGCTTGATGTAGCATCAGTGGCACATCCGCAAGCCAACGGGCAAGTGGAGAGGGCGAACCAAGAGCTACTTCGAGGATTGAAACCACGACTGAGGTTCCTTGTGTCAGGGCCGCCGGGGCATGGGTTGAAGAACTTCCTTCCGTGGTCTGGGGTATCAATACTACGCCTAACCGATCCACCCAGATGACACCTTTCTTCATGGTCTACGGCGCAGAAGAAATATTACCAAGCGACATCATTCATGATTCACCAAGAGTGACAGCCTATGTCGAAGTGGAGAACGAGAAGAACCGGCAAGACGCTGTGGATATGTTAGAAGAGCAAAGAGAGCAAGCCTTGGAAAGGTCAGCCATATACCAGCAGGATTTGCGAAGATATCATAGTCGGCGGGTGAAAAGCCGGTCTTCCAGGAGGGAGACTTGGTCCTGCGCTTGGTTCAGACAAACGAGGGAAAGCACAAACTATCGCCACCGTGGGAAGGACCTTTCATCGTAAGTCGGAGTCTACATAAGGGTCATATTACTTGATAGATGCAAGAGAAGAATCGGCTACAGTCAACGATACTGCCCACACTACTGCACCTATGCAAGAAAGAGATAGACCATGGAACGTGGCTCAGCTACGTCCGTACTATACTTAGCAGAAAACGATGTAACAGGCAGCAGGTTTCAGACGCACTCTTTTCCTATCCGGGGTACCCTTGGGGACTGGATGGGTTTTTAATGAGGCGGCTTGCTGGCCTAATTTTCTCATATCAAATAAAAAGGGGATTATCAAGAAAAGAGGCAATTGTTATTTATACGGCGCGCATATTCAGGTCTTGAGGGCTGGTTGCTCCTACAAGCACAGCTGCAAACTCAAAAGAGACCCGGCCTTGATGCCAATGAGTTATAGGGGTCGGCTACTCGAAAAAACGAGTACGGCTACAATCTTATAACCGGACAAAGAAGTCCAAATTTCTCGGCTATTCTTACTTAAGCTCGATGTGACTCGCAACAAAGTGGCATGATTTGTTCGCCTACGATTACCATCAGTCATGAGACCCAAACGGGACTTGCTTGACCCCGTTTTCGTATTGATGTAACAACATGGTATCCACGCGAAAGCCGGCTTATAGTACAAGATAGTCGAAAGGGTCATCTAAACCACAAGTTATGCAGAGTATAAGGCCGATAGCCGGAAACTCAACGATTATCAAGCATAACTTCAAACCTCATAAAAAGCTGTCCTGAAGTCTTGGGCATTCAGCGACAGGCGATTCGTTTCCTTGAAAAAAAAAAACAATCATGTGTCCTAGACGCGGAAACCCGGACTGGGGACTTATGAGCTCTAAGGAAGAAACAGCATCATCCAGCCGATAAAATTGCAACGAGCCACGCATCCGGGTCTCAGGAGCTTAGGGATTCAGGTGTAAAACCGTTCCCTGGACGCCAACGACACCCGGAGGACGGGTCTTGCTAAGGAAAGTATAAAAAAAAGTAAGTATAAAGTATCGAGAATAAAGCAAGTGGATATCAAGAACAAGCAAATGCAAAGACACATTCATCAAAAGCCCAAAGGGGCGCAAAGTGCATCGGGAGTTTAAATAAAAGTATTACAAAAGCCATAAAGTATCAAAAGAGCACAGGCGCTCTGCTTAAACGAATAGTAAAGCTGTTTTAACAATGCTTTGCCGGCTGACGTATGTGGAATGATAGGTATTACTTCAAGCTGCAGGGTCCATCTTGGCCTTGCCCTTGTCGCCACCGGTAGTTGCGGCGCCACTCGGGTCAGCAGCAGTCCCGGGTTGTGCAGCAGAAGTTGCAGGAACAGAGTCGGCCTCGGTCTTCTTGGCGGCTTCTTCCTTCATCTTGATCGCCTCCTCCCTACAACGGGCAAGCATATCGAACGGCTGGGGGCGGTTCGCCTTGACAACCTTGTCATTAGCATCATAAGCCGGGAGAATCACATCAATTTCTAGGGCATCAGCGATAACACTAGCCGGATGACGGACTTCTTTCTGAATAGCCTTGAAGTCCTTTGGCAAAAACTTGGACCCATCCAAGTTGAACTCTGGGAATCCGCTCATAAGTTTGGCCAGCTCTAGCTTGGGAGCGTAGGCCTTAGCCAACGCGAGTCCCCGGGTTACCCCAAATCGGCAGGAGGACCGTTTCCAGTGCCAAATCCACTCGGGGATTGTAGAGCAGCATTCCAGTAATCTCTTCATGTTATCTGGCCTGACACCCGGCAGTCGCAACTCGTCAAGTATCCAACTGACTCCGCTGCAAAGTTGGCGAAGAGTATTCTTGATGGTTTTAAGCTTGGCAGCATCATCTTCTTCGGGGGCAGAATCACGTGGGCCTGCTAAAAAAGGCAAAAGGAGCAAAGATAGTAGGCAAGCAAGTGCAGTTGTTCAAATCAAAGCAATCCGAGTCATAAAAAGGTGAAATTTAAAAATCTTACCAGTCGCAGTACGGTGAACATCAGCAATTTGAGCAGAAAGAGTTGTAAGTTTGTCCTTAGCCCTGTGAGCTCTCTTCCTGTACTTTTTCGTCATCTTTTGGCACCTGCGAGCCTCAGTCTCAGCAGCTTCACGAAGGGCCGTTTCTTTTTCAATACGCTTGGTGGACTTGGCCAGCTTCTTCTCCAACTGTGAAACATAATCCTGTAAAGAAGCATGAAGAGGGATCAGCCAGAAACATTATACAAAGTTCCAAGCAAGTTACCTAGTAATTTACTCGGAACTTGGGGACTATGTATGGAAACAATTGATGATTAGTCGGGATTACCTCGTGCCTGGTTATTAAGGCATCTAGTATGTTTTCTTCGTCGCCCTTCAAGGTATGGAGGGCATCTAGCATTTGAGCAAAGGTCATATCTTCAGGGCGAAGCTGAGAAGGGCCGGAGGATTGGCCCTCTTGTGGAGGAGTTGTTCCGGGTTTGGGGGTCGAAACCCGGATTGTTTGAACGTCCGGGTTAGGAGAGCCCGACTTGGTCTCCAAAATGATGTCTTCGTCCACTTCTTCAGAGGGCTGGGGTGATGCAGTCTTTGGTGGAATTGGGTCCTTAAAAGGATCTTCTCCATTTCCGTCCTCGGCCTCGTCCTCAACCTCAACGTCCATGTCATCACTAGGCTTCTCTTCTCCCTGCTCTTTCTGATTCAGGATATCCGGGTCGCTCAGCGTAACTGTGGCGCTGAAGAAAAGAAGGGAGACATTGATCAATGGAATATACGGAAAAAAGAAAGGTAACCAGTACGAGAAAATGTAAGTAAAGGTAGTTTACCCGGTGTTCACGGCATAATCCGGGGGAAGCTCGCCGCTGGAGGCGGATGACGTCGGTAAGAGCACTGGCTGCGGCACGCGAAATCGCCCGGCAAGTGGATGATTAGGAGACGGATGACGTTGAGGAGATTGGGAAAGTTGAGCTGGAGGGGTACTGGCTCGATGAGTGGGTGAAGTGGAGATACCCGGGTTAAGGGGATCATCCCCCGGAGAATTCCGGTCACCCTACGTTTAGTCGGGAGAGGGTCCTTCAAGAAGGGTGAATGTGATAATCGCTCGTTAAGTTCATGCATAGCAGCAAAGGAGTAAGGCGCACGAGACATAGAAGAGAAGGGAACCTTTTCAACTACCCCTCTAGCCTTCCTTTTGTTTCCAACTGGGGGCTCCTGGTCAGACTCGGTGGCTTCCGGGTCATTTTCTTCTTCCTCCTCTTCATCCCCCGACCCTGAGAGCCGAGTAAGTATCAGATAAGAGAAATAACACAGATGAAAGGCAGGTGTAAAGGGTATGGGAGAGTACCCTCATCATCATCAACAGACTCGGTTTCCTCTTCGGGGTCTTGAGAAGGAGGAGGGTTTTCGACTTTCCAGAAGGGATCGTCATCCTGTGAACAAATACACACAAGTGGTGGTTAGAGACTATAACGGACGAAAGTACTGGAATAAGAAAAAGGAGTCAGGTCTTACCGCTGGGGCGGGATTTTCCCGAATAAACGGGGGTAACCCGGCAGTGTTCTTTATAACATCTAGTCTCTCCATCAGGAAGCCCTTGATGGTCTTGTTGGTGTTACCGGCAGGGAAGTTCTTGGTGGAGTAGCGGAGGGAATCCGTGACGTGACCCGAATATTCGTGTAACAGCTTCGAGCGAATCGAGTTGGGCTGAACCCGGAAGTCTACCCAAGTCTTTATTAGATTGAGCCCAAGAAGGCCGTGGGCTGAGAGAGCTGCTAGTTTGGCCAGAAGGGGCTGAATCGCTTCCCTATCAAGATCAGATGCAAAAGCACTGAAAGACTCGGAGGGCTCGAGAAGGCTCTCCGAATAACCCGGTAGTTTCCTCTCACCATCCGGAGAAGTGTCGTGGCAATAAAAGAAGGATAATTGCCAGTTTTTGGCGTTGGAGTTCAGGTTGAGAGGTGGCATCAATGAGTGTTTGCGGCGCTGGATGGATACCCCGCCGCAGGTAAGAAGCGTTCCGTCACCGCTCTCATGGCATGGTTCGCATTGGAATAATTCGGTAAAAAGAGCAAGGTTTGGTGGAGTGCATAAGTACGACTCGGACAAAACTATGAAGTGGGTGATGTTCAGCATAGAGTTAGGCCCTATGTCGAACACCCGGAGGCCGTAGTGGCTCAAGATTTCCCGGAAAAAAGGGTGACCCGGAGGACGAAATCCTCGGGTCACATGCTCGGTAAAACAAATTACCTCGTTCCCGATGGGAGTGGGACGGGTCTCATCGCCAGGAGCCCTCCAGTGTATTTCCTTTTGAGAAGGAAGGATTCCTAACTCGGCCATCCCATCTAGCTTGGCCTTTGTCGTTGAAGACCGACCCCAGTTGGCGGAAGTGGTTTGAGAGGCCTTTGCAGAAGCCGGGTGTCTTCCTTGTCTTTAGGAGCCATGGAGTTGACCTGCAAGGACAGGAAATGTATGGAGTAAGATTCGGAACATCAAATCATTCGAGTCTGGAGACGTCAAGGCGTTGAAGGCTAAAATGAAACCCGGATAATGCACTACGATGTTAAATGCGGAAGACTTTCCGGGTGTCAGATGAGGTTGAGTAAATTGTTAATTACTTACGCGTTGAGGTGAATTGGGTGAACATGGATGGTTGCCCATACCTTTATTGTGGAGGGATTAGCTGGAAAAAGAGGATTTTCCGGGTGTTAATGTGACAGGCGGAAAGAATAAGGTGGAATGGATCTAGATCGAAAAGCTTGCAAGCAATCTTATGCAAAGTTGGATGGCCAATAAAGGCGCGGGGATGAGCTGCGACTACGCATCAGGTGATTGAAGGAACTAAGGTCTATCAAAGCGGTTCAATTTGATGATATCAGAAAATTAGTTTACGGGTTGACCCAGATCCAATCTTGGTCAGATTGAAGAGGTTGCGAGTTTCAATTGAATGGTTGAGAAAGGCTTACCAAAGGAGTTGAGGTCCGAAGTGAGGGTGGTGCGTGGCGCGGCTTGAGTGTCACGTCACGGCCCTCGATGGGGAAGCGCGGGTGTGACAGCGATGCTTAATGGCGGTGCTGGATAGCTCGAGGACGAGTGCGGCCGGTGGTGGCCTTATCTTTCTTGGAGGTGCGAGCCCAGTGGCAGAAATTGCGAGGGAGCGTGGAGAAAGGGGATGATGAAACGAGATGAATGGCTTAGGGTTACCATCGGCTGATATTTTATAAGGGAGGTGGTGAGCTCACCTACGCCCGAAAGCCGGAAATTACGGAACAGTAATTATCCGTGCGGATCTGGCGGCATATGCATTCGGAATTAGGAAAAATATCCCGTTGACGGGGGAAGTGCAGCTTGCCCCGAGATATCAGGGATCTTTATCGAGTAGGGCCTGACATTTTAGGGTTTAAATTTGGAAAGGCCAGTTAAGCATTCAAGGAAGGATCGAGCTATCACATGACAGACATGGAGCTGTGCCTGGTCATCTGTTAAAGCAACTTAACCCGGTTCCCATAGGCTTGGGCGTCTCACATCTTTTTCAGGGAATAGCGAGCGCTCCGAGGATGAATCCGTGAAGCCCGCGCTATCCTGGGGACTACTGATGAGGGGATAGTAACCCGGTAGACTAACTCCCGGGTGTGATCCGGCCCAAGCGACGGCTGGGCCCAATCTGGCTGGAGACAAAGAAACTTCTGGAAGGCCCAGGGCTTGTAAGGTTCGTAACCCGGATTGTGGGTTACGGTAAGGAAAGTTAGGATTGTATGTAGAGTTCGAGTAGGACTCAGAGAGCACTCCGTAAGGCAGGCCCAGGGGGGTATGAGTGCTATAAAACCAACCCTAGGTTTAGCCTGAGAGATTCAAGTCATAGTTGTAATACCTGTTATCGAGTATCCAGCATTATTGATATCGAGATCCGGCGAGTTATTCTCCGGTTCTTAGATCGCTTTCACCATGTCTTCCTTTGAGCTAAACCCTCTCCCGAATACCTGTGTCGACTTGCCCCAAGATCAGTTACCCCAGGTAACATCTGCCGTGATTATCCCACGACAAAAATGGTGCCTTTATTTTCACTAATTAATTCCAAATTGGTTTCAAATTCAAAGCAAAACATCAACAGCACCTTCTTTGGAATTATGAAAATCTCCAAACCAATCAACTCACCTTAATCACATTAATAATAGGGTCCACCCTATTAAGTTGTTGTTTTCTATATTAATTAACAAAATATTCCAAATTCAAACCATGTGTTCCAAACAGAACCCAATGTGAAAGTATAAAAATAATAACCCAAAGCATTTATGATCTTTTGTTTCCAATTAAATCACTTGGGTCATTCTATTAAAGTGTTGACTTAATAATCATTTTAATTATTCAAAATAATCTAATTTGGTTTATTTCCAAACAAGCACCAAATCAGAACCATTTTGAATTTATGTTGATGCCAAAACAAATCATTTCAATTTGTCTACATACCTTAGGGGTTACCCTATTTAATTGGTTGATTTTATTAATGTTTATTAATATTAACAATTTCACTCAAATTTGGTTCTAATTTCAAAAATCAACCAAATGTTAAAATTTTGAAAAATAAAAATTACCAAATGGTTGCATTTGGCCTAAGGAACTTATCCTAAATTTTTCAAATTTTTCTCTAATCTAAACCCTAATGTTTTCTTCCTAAAGCATTTGCTACAAAAAAAAAACAAAACAGTACAAAAAATAAAAAAGAAGAGAGGGAGCACAGCAGCCCAGCCCGTTACCTTTCAGCCCAGTACCCTTCCGTGGTCTTCTTCTCGTACGGAATAGACCTGTCGCTGTCTGTTGCTCACCACCGCAGGATCGCTTCCCCCTCTCCGATGGCATGCCGTACTGGCCCCCTCTCTCCTTAACTAGCCACGGCGCCCACCTCCTGCCGCAAAACCCTAGCCCTAACCCTCCATCGCCGCCAGTCCCTCTCTCCCCCTCGATCTCATCTCCAAGTCGTTGTTTCTCTGAATTCTGAACCTAACCGAACCACAGAGCACCACCACCTTCCTCCCTCGTCGCCGGCAGCCACGGTCACCTCGAGGAGGATCCGTTTCCGGGAATAGAACCGCGACTGTCTCCTCTGCCGCCGCGCCCTTTCGCCGTTTGCTGGGAGGCATTGTGGTGGCCGCGCCGTCGCGGCCATCGTCGCCTTTCCTCTCCGTCGGCAGGCTTCATCGACGAGGTGAGTCGCTCCTTGCCTCGCCTCTTTCCCCTCTCTGGCACGTCCACGCACGCGGCCCGCACGATCTCACGCACAGCATGCATCACAAGCACGCGCATGGACCGCGCCCGTGCGCGGCAGCGAGCCGCCGTCGATCGCGCATCGTTCCTGTCCGCCTCGCTGCCGTAACCTGTACCTGCAGTGAAGTTCAGAATCGAACTGTCCAAAATTCAGTTAACTTCTTAGCAGAAGCATTTACTTCCCCGCACCGCGTATCTGTCACAAAACATCTCACAGCCAAGTGGCTAGCGCACCGTGCGCTCTCGCAACCACACGCGGGTTCGAGTCCCGTGGGAGGCGAATTTTCGCCTCCCCTTTTTCCTTCTGCGCGCACCCTCTGGGGCCACCCGTCAGGGACTCCCGAGGCCACGTCAGCCTCCACCCGCGCCCGTGGCGCCTACGTGGCCCCTGGCCCACGCGGCAGTGCTGCGGGTAGCTACCACTCGGTAACAAAAGTTTTGCCTCTCTGTTTTCCAAATTAAAATCCTTTTAATTAACAGATTTAAACCTAAACTTTAAAATTTAATATCTTTTAATCTATAAGCAATAATTACAAGTTTTATATGTTTATTGCTCCAAATTTCCTAATCTTGCCAAATAACTTATTTGTATTCTGTTTTGAGTTTTCAAAATGCATTTAAAATTCAAATTTGAATAATTCAAATGCAATTTCTTAAATTCCATAACTAATTCATCTTTAATCCAATAAATGCAAATAAAATATGTTTTTCACACCTTTTTGAATGTTCTATTCAAATATAAAATTTGTTTTCTGGTTTGAATAATTTAAATTGCCTAACAATTTAAATCTTGTTTAACTCAATTAAAACTTGTTTAATATTGTTTAATTCCTAATTAAATAATCCAAAGTCCAATTTCAAATTGTGAAACATGTAACTCAACTAAAATTTGATAACCTTTTCAAATATCAACTTTGTTATTTGTTTTGCACACTTCAACTTGATGCAAACAATCACTACTTGTTTAACACCATTAAGTAACAATAATTGCCTAACCTTATTAATGTTTTCTAAAATGGTTAACTATCATTTCAAGTGCATTTAATATTGTTTCTTCTTGTTCTTCATCATGCATGCATCATGCTAACTCACCTACACCTGATGCTTAGTGGTAGACCAACTAATTCAACCATAAGGCATGGGTTTGCCATATGCAAATCTTTGCATATGGAATCCATTTAAACTTGTGTATCATATCACTAGTTTTCTTTGTTGCATCTATTAACTTGACATGCATCATATTTGATTGTGCACTATGCCATGATAATGATTGCTTATCTTTCTGCAATGTTTGTTTGCTTCTTCTCGGATACGACGACGTTGAGACCGACGATACTTACGACACCCTTCTAAGGAGTTAGCTCAGTACCAGGCTACTGGGTTTTGCAGGCAAGTATCACTCACATGAACCATCGTGTTCCTTTCAACATTGATTACCGATACTTTCCGTTGTTCTTTTCTGCTAGCCTTAGTAGTAGTTGTTCTGTTACGAACCCATCACATGAATCCCTTAACCCTGATATTGCCTCATCTCCCTTCCTACAACCCATTGTTTGAGCCAGTGTCTTACTAGCATGCTTAGGTTGTTTTGCTCGAGTCTGTTATCCGTTACTTCCTGTTACTATATCTTTTACGTTGTGGGGGCTCGATGTTTAATCAATCAATCAATCGTGCTAATGTTACTATTAATAATAAATTTGATGATAAGGCACCGGCAGGAGGCCCATGAGTGGTTTTGGAGCCTGCTAGTGTCGACCCTAATAGGAAAAGGGTCTTGTCTACTGATCCATGATGAGCGCACTACCCGCATTTGGGAAGCGAGTATGGGCGCCCCCTCAACTTGACCTGATTCGCATCTCGTCCAAATCGCCTCATTTAGTTCGTGTTTTCCATTTGCCGCATGCATGTTTTTGCGAGCCCAGCGCAGGGTGGAACTTTCGTAGTCGGCATATAGGGGGACACGGTCTTAGAGTGCTATGATGGTCCATTTTCTTCTGGGCTTGATTAGCCGTGCGCCCAAGGTGCTTTGGGCTTGATGCGAAGAATGGTTGGTTGTGTTGAGTACCCCGCTTGGTGGAAGGGCCTTTCCATCTGGCGGGTTATTCATGAGTGTACGGCCAAATTGGTGCAACCCTGCAGGGATAATCTTCTCGAGAAGCCGTGTTTTCCGCGGTTATGGATTACTTGGTGAAAGTACTGGCTAACAAGTACTCAGGACAACTTCAACATAACTATCAATCATGTTTCACCCAATGATCAATAACCTGACTAGTAATAGGTTATTCACACAATAACTTGATTCACCTTATCACAACTGTGTGAGTTATCCTCGGATTGCTTCTTTGGATAAGGGGCGAGATCCAGGATGGGTTTGGTTGAAGTTATCTTTCAGTTGGTTACAATCCTCGATCTTATCTCCTTTCTGTTAGCCGGAAGTGGTAGAATCTCTGTAGTTGGTTAGCGCAGCCAGTTGCAGCATCTTTCATACCCCTTTTCTTCCGTTGAACCCAAGGCATCTGTGCTTGGTGTTGACGGGTTACACTTTGGTGAACTGTGAGTCTTGCTTGCCAGTACGTTTATGTACTGACCCCTTTGGGGCTGTGGTTTCCGCAGACCTACGTTTCCAAGGATCTACATGGTGGCAACTACGTGGAGTATGACGAGACTGCTGACGAGTAGATAGCGGACCCGGGCAGGATCCGAGACTTCGTGGATGGGCTCCGTCTGTTTGTTTCCGGCCTCTTAGGCCTATTTGGTTCTTGTCTGTACTCAGACATGTTGAATGCTTCCGCTGTATTGTAATGATGTATGGTTGGGGCATGTGCCCTCTGAATGATTGTATTTGCTATCTCTGCTCTAATGAGAGCCATTTGCAACTTATTTCAATCTTTTGTGTCGTAGAGATCTGTTGTGATATCACTTGTTAAACGCCGTTGACGTACCATGTGTGTATGGTTTGAAGTACGTCGACGGAAGTGCCTTTGATCTCTAGTGGATAGTTTACATCGACGATGGAATAGCAGGGCTTGTGTTGTCGCGCATAAGCGCAGGCCTACCAGGAAGCTGGGACGTGGGAGCAGTTATGCCCCATAATCCAAGCACCTGCTATCCAGTTCGTACGGTGAGTATCCCCTAGAAATCAGGGTGCGACACCCTAGCAACCTAGATAATGCATGTTAGGCTTGAATCGTTGCGGTTCTATGGGAAATTTTGCCCTAACCCTAGATTATTCAACCCTAACACCATGAATATCTTGGTTCTTTGGTTTGTGCGTGTCTTATTTGACTCGAGCTTTACTCGTTCTTCATATTCTCCTTGCTTTCTCTCTTTAGATGCTTCCGGTTCCAAGGGAAAAGGACAACGGTACAAGTCCACGGGCCGCCGCAAGCCACAACCCGTGGATGAAATTCAAGAGGAACTTGATCGTACTCAAGGCAAGCGCAAGAGGTTTCCGGCTCCTGAGAAGACCTTGCCCCGGAAGAACACCGCTACAACCGCATCCAAGATGTCCGATGCGGCATTTGTGAAGGAAAGAAGGGAAAATCAATATGTCATTGCCCGTGACCGCCTAATGCCCCAATTCCGGGGCAAGGATCCGCGCTTTCACACCGTCTTCCAAGGGCAAATCTATAATGAGATCTTGATGAGGAAGCCGAAGGACAATGTTGTTCCCCAACATGCTATAAGTATTGGTCACATGGAACGCAATCACAAGTACTTTGGGGAGGCCCTCGAGCTCATTGAGACGTTTGGTCTCGGTCCCATTATCACTCTTCAACAAGACTTTGATGAAGAGCTCGTCTGTCAGTTCCTTGCCACAGTTCATCTTGGCAATGAGACCAACCGCCACCTCACTTGGATGACCAAGGGAAAACAACTTGATATCACTTGGAAGGATGTTGGAACTATTCTTGGTGGCTACCCAGATTTTGGTCCTTTTGCCAACGGAGAAGAATTTGCTAATGGATGGTTTCGAGTTCACTCCGCTCAAGCTAGTTCGAAGGATGACCTCACTCCCCTCTATCATTGGAAGAAATATGCCGTGGGTTTCGTCAAGGGTCTCTTTCCTACTTATGACATCATGTTACGGATCTATAGAGAGACTATCAATCCAAAGGCGGGCAATGTGGATGAGATTCAAGGTTTCATGAAGAACTTGATGCTTCTTACTCATCAATACCGTATGGATGCCACTCCTCGCAAGCTTGATGTGCTTGACTACATTTGAAACGAGTTGTGGCATGTCATTGCCAACCGAAGGAATGCTTGTTTTGGGCCTTTCATCATGAAGATCATATTGCATGTGTGGAATGCTAAGTTTCCGGATGATCCTTTGGATGATTCACTTTGGATCTCTCATACGGAAAAGAGGCTTCTCATAAAGGATCACACCGAGCCCGTTGTGCATCCCACTCCAGCTGTCCGCAAGCACAAGGCTAGGCCTCACATCATTGTGGATGAGGAAGAAGAAGCCGAGGGTCCATCTCAACCCCCCTCTAGCAATGCCTTCAAATGGATGGCTCGGGCTCTCAAGAAAGTATTTTGCTTGAACAAGAAGATTGAGCAACATCAATGGGAGGCACATTATGATGCGGAACTCAAGGCACGTAAAAAGGCTCAAGCATCTCGTGAACGTCTCCGTGAAGAGGGTCTCTCCATTGAATCCCCGGTTCTTGATAGCATCACAGATTGGGATGCTTGGCAAGCTAAGGACTCCAAGGGCAAGCTCATTGAATGGTCCGAGGAAGAAGGAGACGAAGCCACTAGCTCTCACCACCGTGTTCCCTCCCCGGCTCCGGAAGCATCTCCCTCATCCTCCGAATGATTTGGGGCGTTAGCACTTGGCTCTCCCTCTTTTGGTATCTTGATGCCAAAGGGGGAGAAAGATATATTAGGCAACGGGCATTTGCATGGTCCCTCAAGCTTTCTTTGATTTGCATCTCTCTTTTGCTTGAGGGAGTTTGATTTGAACTATTTGGAACTTCGTTTGTTTACCTTATTCGTATCTATCGTGAACCTCGCTATATTGTGATCATGTGTGAACCTCGTTTCATATTATCTATGTGTTATGTGTGCTATGTGTTATCATTGTCATATTATTAGTTTATATCATGTCTTAGTGATCTCAATATGAAAGGAGCATATCTTTAGGGGGAGCTCCGTTCATATTGAGTCCGTAATCATGCAAATAATTATGTTGTCATCAATTACCAAAAAGGGGGAGATTGAAAGATCATCGTCCGTTTTGGTAATTATATGACAACATAACTGTTGGATCTAATGTTTGTTCAAATGATGAAAATGCCCAGGTTATTAGGTTCACTATATCTATGGGGCTAATGCTTGAGATATTCGAAAAGTGCTAAGAGAAAGAAAGCCAGGGAACCAAAATGTGCAGGGGCGGAAGCTCCGGTGAACCCACCGGAGGCTCCGGTAAATCCACCGGAGGCTCCGGTGAATCCACCGGAGGCTCAGCCCTCAACATGTGCGCAAATAAGTTCCGGTGCACATCCGGTGGTTCCTCCGCCGAAATACCCTTCTGTTGGAAAGTGGCGGAGGTTCCACCGGAGGCTCCGGTGGACATCCGGTGGCCCCCTGGTCCAAGTGCAAATGGACTCCGGTGGAGGGTCCGGTGGTAGCTCCGCCAGCTACCCCTTCTGTTGGAAAGTGGCGGAGGTTCCACCGGAGCCTCCGGTGCGGGTCCGGTGGGCGGAACCTCCGCTCGATCCACCGGAGCCTCCGGCCTCCTCAGCAGCGCGCAAAGGATAAGGCACTGCGCAACTGCGCAGTGCAAAGAAGACCCACCGGAGCCTCCGGTGAAACCACCGGAGCCTCCGGTGCCCTGGACTGCAAACGGCCACTTCGTGGCCAAGAGTATAAATACCCCTTCACCTACCTCATAAATGCCAAGCTTTTCCCACTCTCTCTCCTAGCCATTAATGAAAGCTTCAACCTCTTAGATCTCCTTCTCCGTCCACCCAATCACTCCCAAACTTGATGGAGAGCTAGAGGAGACCTAGATCCACACTTCCACCAAAGGAATCTCAAATCCATCCACCACAACCTAGTAGATCTAGAATCCTACTTGAGGCCTAGAAACCTTAGTAGATCTCGTGCTTGTAGTTTCCACCTTGTTGCAAGAAGCTACGGATTGCTTGAGAGCCTTCATCCTTGTGGAGTGACCTCAAGCCCTTGTAAAGGTTTGGTCAACGCCTTCAAGTCGACCTCATAGTGGAAACGAGCATCTCCCTCACCGGAGAAGCTCAAGGAGAACAAGGTGTGCACAACCGTGCTATTGAGGAGCGCCTAGGTGGCTCCCCACCTCTCCAACATAGACGTACTTCTCTTTGAGAAGGAACTACGGTGAAACATATCCTTGTCTCCTTGTTTACACTTGTTGTTTGCTTTACTACCTTACGCTTTACTTCCGTTGCGCATACTACTCTCTTCACATAGGTTGTTCACTTAGTTGCACATCTAGATAATCGTATCTTATCTTACTAAGCCCCTTAAAAGAAAAGAAAAGAAAAATTGGTAGTCAACCTATTCACCCCCCCTCTAGTTGACCATAGTGCACTTTCAACATCCCCCATCCGTTACGTTTCTGTCATTCGAGCGTGAATGAAAGGGAGGCATGAACCCACTATCGAGCATAATACTCCCTCTTGGAGTTAAAAGTATCAACTTGGACAGAGCATCTACTAGTAACGGAGAGCATGCAAGATCATAAATAACATAAACATGATGTATTTATAATCACTTGACATAGCATTCAATATTCATCGGATCCCAACAACACAACATGTAGCATTAAAAACTGATGATCTTGCTCATGTTAGGAAGCTCACAAGATCTAAACATGAGACATAAAGAGGAGAAGACAACCATCTAGCTACTGATATGGACCCGTAGTCCAAGGATGAACTATTCGCGCATCACTCCGGAGGCAGGCATGGTGATGTAGAGCCCTCCGGTGATGATCCCCCCTCCCGGCAGGGTGACGTGGAGAGCTTCATAACCCTCCCAGACTAGGTTTGATGATGACAGCGGCTAGGGAACTTTTCGTGGATGGAGGCTCGGGTCTTTAGGGTTAACCCGAGGAGGAGCTTAAATAGGTGAAAGGGAAACCTCAGTGGGCAGCCAGGGGTCCACACCACCTGGTGGCACGACCAAGGGGGGCGGGCGCCACCCTATGGTGTGGTGGATCTTTGGCCCCCCTCCGGGTCCCCATTGGAGTCTGTGTAGGTGACAAATTTCTAAGACCCTAGGATTTTGTTTCGTCCAATTCCGAGAATATTTCTAGAACAACTTTTCTGAAACCAAAAACAACAGAAAATAGGAACTGGCTCTATGGCATCTTGTTAATAGGTTAGTCCCAGGAAATCCATAAAAATGACATGAAGTGTCTAGAAAACATGTAGAATATGGCATGAAACATGGAACATCAGAAATTATAGATACATTTGAGACGTATCAAGCATCCCCAAGTTTAGTTCTACTCGTCCCCGAGTAGGTTAGGCGATAAAAACAAAATAATTTCTAAGGTGACATGCTACCAACAGAATCTTGATCATCATATTTGTAAACGCATTTGTAAGCTGAGATCATAGTACTCTAAACAAAAACATGATAGTTATAATTCTAACAATGAAACTTAGCAATCATGTTGCATCATGAAAAGTAACACAAATGAAAGATCATGAATAATGATCCACTTGAAAGTTATACGTTTGTTTCGAGCATAAAGAAAACATAGCAAAGTGGTACTTCGCTTGCCCTTAAAAGTGGAGCAAAACATAAATGTCTGGACACCTTTAGAGTTCAAGTGGATGACTAGAAACCAATAATTTGAGAGCAAGTAATAACATATCATGAATCAGAATGACAACTATGCTCTCTTAATTGTGCATAAAGTTAGAAGATGGAGACTGATATCCCACAACCATAGTGATCGTGAGTAGACTTTTCGATAAGTAAGAGTGTCGAACCCAACGAGGAGCTAAAGATAGGATAAATGTTCTCTCAAGTTATATCAACCCCTGATACAACTCTACACACACTAAACGTTTATTTTATCTAGGAAATAATACTAGAGCAATAATACGGGTATGTGAGATAGCTTTGCAAGATAATAAATACAAAAAAGTAAGTGTTAGTGCTGCAGCAATAAAATATACTAAGTAACCATAAACTAACAGTACCATGAGCGTGGAAAAGTGGTGGTAATTGTGATGGATTTTTCTATGATCAAATAGTCAAATACAGGGTTGATATTCCTGTTTTATGTGGGAGAGGCAAAGCTAACAAGTGTTACAAGCAATAGCAAATCAATGATGAAGTTAAACAAGATCGAACCAACGGGGACACGAGATTTTAACTTGGAAAACCCTTCCAACAAGGAAGAGAAGAAACCACGGGCGCCAGCCAGCAATACTTCACTATTTCGGGGTGAGGTTACAATCGCGCCGGGATTTACAATATGTGGCTTATCCCGTGCGGCGTCTTACAAGAGGTATATAAAGGCGTTCCTGACCTAACTAGGTCGGTAACTATGAATCCAACTCGAACTCGGTAACAACGCGGCCCTAAGCCTCTGGAGAAGGGCCTCCGCGTAGCGGAGGCCGAACTTTCCTTTATCTTCATATGAATTTGGATCACCATAAAATAACACTCCACCTTGAGATAAATTCCCTCTTGTAGCATAAATGAGAACCTTCACCTGAAACACACAAAGAAAACACCTTCGGCACCAAATAGCCTCTTGGGCTAAGCAGTGATACCAACTAAGCTTGAGCAAAGCTCAAACTTAGCAATAGGAACTGGCTTTGTCATCATATCAGAAGGATTATCATGAGTACTAATCTTGCATACCTTCAGCTTACCTTGTGCTACAACATCACACACATAATGGTACTTGACATCAATGTGCTTTGTTCTCTCATGGAACTTCTGATCCTTAGTAAGGTAAATTGCACTCTAACTGTCACAAAATAGGTTAATGCAAGTATCATCTCCACAAAGCTCAGCAAACAGACCTTTCAACCAAACTGACTCTTTGCATGCTTCAGCAATAGCCATATACTCAGCCTCAGTAGTAGATTGTGCAACAACACCCTGCAAGGTAGCCTTCCAGCTAACGGCACATCCACTAATTGTAAACACATAATCTGTGAGGGATCTCCTCTTATCCAAGTCGGCAGCATAATCTGAATCCACATAGCCTGCGAGTCCCTCACCAGTCTTGCCAAACTTCAAGCAAGCTTTGGATGTGCCGCGAAGGTACCTGAAAATCCACTGAACAACTTTCCAATGTTCTTTACCAGGATTAGCCATGTATCGACTGACCAAACTCATAGCATAAGATAAATCAGGCCAAGAACACACCATGGCATACACTAAGGAACCAACGACACTAGCATAGGGAACTCGTGACATGTACTCAATATCTTTGTCAGTAGTAGGACATTGCAATGCTGACAATTTGAAGTGTGAAGCAATAGGAGTACTAACAGACTTTGCATCATGCATATTAAAACGATGAAGGACTTTCTTAATGTAATTCTCCTGACTAAGAAATAGCAATCTAGATTTTCTGTCTCTTGAAATTTCCATACCTAGAATTTTCTTAGCAGGACCAAGATCCTTCATCTCAAACTCACTACTCAACCGTTTCTTCAATATAGTGATTTCTTTCATGCTCTTGGCAGCAATTAACATATCATCAACATATAGCAACAAGTATATAGGTGATTCATCAACAAATTTAATGTACACACAGCTATCATATTCAGACCTCTTAAAGCCATGTGCCATCATAAAAGAATCAAACCTTTTATACCACTGTCGAGGAGACTGTTTCAAACCGTAAAGGTACTTCTTTAGCTTGCACACGAAATTCTCTTTACCAGGCACTATGAACCCATCAGGTTGGTCCATGTATATCTCCTCCTCGAGTTCTCCATGCAAAAACACAGTCTTCACATCTAACTGCTCAAGTTCGAGATCATGCATAGCAACAATACTAAAGAAAGTACGGATAGAACTATGCTTGACAACAGGTGAGAACACATCATTATAATCCATTCTTGGAATCTGGCTGAAACCTTTTTCTACTAACCTTGCCTTAAACCTTAGAGGCTCACTTGGAGATAAACCCTCGTTTCTCTTGAAGATCCACTTACAGCGAACGGCCTTCTTTTGTTTAGGTAAGCGCACAACATCCCATGTGCCATTCTTCTCAAGTGATTGCATCTCCTCGTGCATTGCACCAATCCACTTGTCACGATCAACCGAAGCAATAGCTTCATTATATGTAGCAGGTTCGGCATCATTCTCCACCTGTTCTGCACAACTTAGAGCAAAATAAACAACATCACATTCCTCAATTAAACGAGTACGAGGTCCTTTATTCCTCTTCTCTCTGCGCTCTGAAATAGACAAATTTTCTTGCTGCACAATAGGAGGTGAGGGTGGCACAATATCCTCCCCATCTATTTCAGTTTCCTCCTCATCCAGATGGTCTAGCTCCACCTGCAAACGAACTCGTGGTTCGTCCTCATCAGAAGAATATGGCATAACATCAGCTGACAAACTGTCCTCATACATAACAGATTCATGAAACACAACACTCCTGCTAAAGAAAGTCTTTTTGGTTTCCGGGCTCCACAACTTATATCCTTTTACTCCAGAACCTTAACCAAGAAATAAGCACTTAATAGCTCTAGGCTCTAACTTTCCATTATCAACATGAGCATAGGCAGTGCAACCAAACACTTTCAGTTGTGAATAATCAGCTGACTCACCAGACCATACCTCAATAGGAGTTTTCTTGTCAAGAGGGATGGATGGTGACCTGTTGATCAAGTTGCAGGCAGTGTTGGCAGCCTCAGCCCAAAAACTCCTATTCATACGGGCGTTAGACAACATGCAACGAGCTTTGGAGATGATCGTCCTGTTCATCCGCTCGGCTACACCATTCTGCTGAGGTGTGTATGGGATGGTGTGATGCCTGACAATGCCTTCCTGCACACAAAAATCATCAAAAGCATGTGAACAAAATTCGCCACCATTGTCAGTACGAAGCACCTTCACCTTTCTCTCAGTTTTCTTTTCAATCATAACTTTCCACTCTTTAAAAGCAGCAAAAGTATCATCCTTAGTTTTCAGGAAATAAGGCCAAACTCTTCTAGAGAAATCATCAATGATAGTAAGCATATAAGGAGCACCACCATAAGAGGGCTTACGTGAAGGCCCCCATAAATCAGCATGTACATAATCCAATGTACCTTTAGAGGTATGAACAGAAGCATTGAACTTAACTCTCTTATGCTTACCAAACACGCAGTGTTCACAGAACGGCAACTTACTCATATTGCAGTTCTCCAGCGGTTCTCTCTTCCCCAATTCTGCCATACCATGTTCACTCATGTGTCCAAGTCGCTGATGCCAGAGGTTAGTTGTACTTGGATCATCATTAGTAATAACATCAACAGTACCAGACAAAGTGCTACCTCTAAGGATATATAACTTGGCAGAATTCATATCACCAATCATAACAATGAGAGAACCTTTTGATACCTTCAGGCGTTTATCCCCTCCAGCATATTTGTACCCGTCACAATCAAGGGTACTCAGCGAGATCAAATTTCTCGCCATAGATGGTATGTGTTTCACTCCCGTCAATGTACGTGTCATCCCTCCATGGGTCTTGATCCGAACAGATCCAACGCCAACAATGTGACATTTGTTGTCGTTCCCCACACGCACAAAATCTCCAGTCTGCACAGCTTCATAAGAACTGAACCAATCTTTGTTACAACAAATATAAAACGAACAAGCAGTATCAAGAATCCACTCATCATCACGGGTAACACATGCAGCAAAAACAGCTAAGCATTCACCATCTGAACTATTTTCAGCAGCAACAACAGCAGCCTTACCAGTACCATTACCATTACCGTCAGATTTATTTTTCGGTTGGTATGTGCCATTCCTTTACTCCCTGTTCTGTACCTTCCAGCAATCATCAATGGTGTGATTGGTTTTCTTACAGTACCTGCAGAACTTGTCTCGTCCTTTGGACTTTGAACGGTCCCTACTCTTATCTCTGTTGTTGTTGTTGTTATAGTTGTTATCTCGCTGCTCAGGTCTGCCTCGTACCCGCAAAGCATCGCCTTTGGAGGACGATGTGTTAGACTGCACCATAACTTTCATCTTTTCCCTGGTCTGCAGGGCCTCACAAACTTCCGCAAGGGTTAGTTCATCACGACTTAACAGTATGGTATCCCGCAGGTTTGTAAAAGAGCTAGGCAGCAAACATAACAACAGAAGAGCTAAGTCTTCATCATCATATTTTACCTCCATCGACACTAGGTGGGACACGATCTCCTTAAAGATCGACAAGTGGCTCATGACAGAACCACCATCTTGCATCTTGAGTGAGAACAACTTCATCTTAACATGCATCTTGCTGGTTAGATCCTTTGACATGCAGATCGATTTCAGCTTGAGCCACAACGAAGCCGCGGATTTCTCCAGCAGCACCTCTTGCAAGATATCATTAGTGTCGTGGTGGTGTCACGGCAGATGCCATGGGATGGCTAAAGATGTGGGGACGATGGACGCTGGAGGTGTCCGGGGAGGGATCACGCGACGAGTAGCCGCGTGAGGTAAGATCCACACAACTCAAACAACACGATGTACCCAGGTTCAGGGCCCTCGTGAGGAGGTAAAACCCCTACTCCTGCCTTTCTCTATGTATTACGATGTCTCTCCGAGTAGCCACAGTACAAATGGTATCTCTACCGAGTAGCCTCTCTCTCCTCTCCGAGTAGAGCTAGGTCAAGAACTTAGGGATTCTAGGGTTTCCAGTGAGCAACTCTTAGCATCTGAGAGCGTGCCTCGCGCAGGAGGCGGCGGGGCACCTTATATACACGGTGCCCAGCCGGATACGTCCAAATCTAGACAAGTGTCGACATAGTGTGCACATCGTCCTTTCTCCGAGTACCCGCTGACAGCTTTGGTTCCTAACCTTGGCTGCTTCTGTAAAGTCGTTGGGCAAAACTAGGGGACAGACTGGTATCACTGTACCTAGGCACAGAGTAGGCCCCCTTATCCTGTCACCGCCTGCTTCCATGCTGTCACTGTCAGGCAGGCCGGCCCCATATGAACAGTAGTTCGAATGCTGCCAAGTACGGACCCAGGATACGCGGGATCCTGTGTCAGAACGGCTCCTTTGACTTTCTGGCCCGAGTAGGTTCCCGCCAATTGTTCCCGCCAATTGTACTCGGGCCAATCCTTCTACTCGAAAGGACAGAACTTGATTGATATCTCCTTCTGGTCATCTTGAGGTGAGACCGAGTAGCAGTCGACCGGGTAGCGAGTACCAGGTAGTCGGCTACTCGACCAAACCTCTCTTCTGTAAGCTGCCTTTACCACCTGTCTTTACCCTACTCGGGGGTAACCCCCCGACAGCAGTCCCCGAAGCTGGTTGAGTCTTGCGAACTTGTTCACTAGGCTCTGCCAGCTTAAAACCAGCCTTTGCATCTCAGCCCTTGAACCTCAAGATGCCGAGTAGAACCTCCGAGTAGCTATCTGGAAAGTATCTTGGGTTTCCTCTTTCCCGAGTAGCACTTGCTTTCTACTCTGTAACCGAGCAAAAAGACTTAGAGAAATTTCTCAGATTGAGCCTCTGCAGCACAGAGCACAATCCAGCCCTTCGCGCAGCAACTGCACACGTGTCAAGCATCCACGACCTTGTCGTTTCGTTGCCCAGGACACGACCTGCCACACGTCCAGTTTTCACGCAGTGGGCCCACCGGCCGTCATGTCCCATCAAGTGCAGTTATAGGCCACGATTCGGTGGTGGGATCAACTGTGGCCATTACGCGCGCAACCGGCGCTTGTGTGCGTTTCTAGCCGGCCACAGGATCCACCACACGCCACAATCGATCCCACTCCCAAGACGGTAACGGTAAACTCGCGGAGGAGATATAAATACCCCCGCCGGTAACTTCCTTTTCCCCTTCCTTCGCACTATTCCTTCTTCGTCTCCTGCTCTTCTCCGCCACCGTGCTCTCCGCCGCCGCTGCGCAAGCTCTCGCGCTGCCGCGGACTCAATCCACCAACCAACTCCCCTCGAAATCTTCCACCTTCCCTGCTCGCAACCATGGCCAAATCCGGCTGGGCCGGCTCCTCCGTCACCGCGGAAGATTGCGCCTGGCTCGTCAATACCAGGCGAGTCCCTCCCGGCGTGGAGTGCCGGGCGCCGGACGGTGAAATCGTGCCGTCTCCGCGGGAGGGAGAGCGCGTCGTCTTCCTGGCGCATTTCGAGCGTGGGTTCGGACTACCCGCCTCCGATTTCATGAGGAAGTTCCTCAATCACTTCGGCATCCAGATGCACCATCTGCCGCCGAACGCCGTCGTCTTCCTCGCGTACCACGCCGTGGTCTGCGAGGCCTTCCTCGGCATCCGGCCCACGTGGGAGACGTGGCTCAGGTACTTCCACCTGCGCCAGCAATCTACCGGGAAGAAGGACTCCGCGGGTGTCGCCCGCGCCACCGACACCGGCTGCGCCATGATGGTGCAGCGGTCCGGGACGAACCACCCCCGCATCAAGGGGCTGGACTCCGTCAAGCTGTGGCAGAAGACGTTCCTTTACGTCAGGAACGTTGCCGCCGCGGAAGGAGCCCCGGTGAATGATCGAATCAACTTGCCCGTTTGGTGCAATCGCGCTCCAATCGGGATGTACTGGAAGGACAAGCCCGTCAACGACGATGACGCCATCGAGATGGAGAATCGACTCGGCTGGCTGAAGGCGCAGGGCCTCAAGAACGACGACCCGGTGGCCTGCTGGATCCAGCGCCGAGTACTTTCCTTGCAGGAGCGGTGCCATCTCATGTGTTACATGGGAGGGCCCCGCGACTGCACCAGAACAACCACCATCGAGATCGACAACATCGATGTCCCCTGGCACGCAAGGAACATCCTGACGACAAGCCTTGGCGACCACTGGCAATACGGGTTCGTCCCGTACAGCCGCACAAAACCGATCGAGCGGGTACGCCTTCCTTACTTTGCTCTTTGCATACACTTTCCGAGTAGATAACTTCTCATTCTTGCATCAACTAGCAATTGCCTTGCGTTCCGAGTAGGACATCTAGCCGAATCGCCTTAGGCTTAGTATGCTTTTTGTTTGCACGCCTTGCCGGATAGCCTACTCGAGAACGATCCTTAGGCTTGATGTGCTTTATACCTGCACGCCCTTCCGAGTAATACTTTTCGGCAAACATGCTTAGGCTTAGTATGCTTTGTGTTTGCACGCCTATCCGAGTAGGATGCTTAGTAAACTGCCTAGGCTTTGTGTGCTTTGTTCCTGCACGCCTATCTGAGTAGAATTCCTTCCTGGTACTCGGCTAATCAGTGATCCTTCTCTGCTTTTCAGGTCCTCTCTCGCCAGATAATCGAGAGCTGCGAGGTCTTTGAGGGCAACTGGTTTCCTGATCGTGAGGAGGATGACGTGCCCTCTTTTGATGCCGTGGAGCAGCCCAACCTTTCTCGCTCCCCCATTGCTGACAAGCGCGATGCTCTCCGCACTTGGTCTGATGAAGACTTTGACGGTAAGTATGCTTCCATTCTGTTTGCTTCCGAGAAGCACCAATCCCTCGTGTGCTGTTTCTGATTCTTTCCTCTTTTCTCTTGGATTCTCAGATGAAGTTGCCGCGGACAAGGACGACGAGGACGAAGACGAGAACGAGGGCGATGCGCCCCTAGTCGTCAAGCCTCTGTCCATCGCCGCTCCTGAGACCCGCAAACGGGCTGGTAGCGGAGCACCAGCGCCTCCTGCCAAGAAGAGGAAGCCCGCCGAGAAGAAAGTGGTCGCGAAGAGGTCCAGACGAGAGCTCAAGTGCACCACCGCGTAAGCCCTCTTCTCGGTCGCCTCCCTTCTCGCGCTGTGCTATTCTCCCCAATCTTCTTCTAATCTGTGATATCCTTTTCTCTGCAGTCCTCCTATGGACGCGAACGCAGCTCTCGCGTCCGACCAAGCCAAGGATTCATCAGTACCTCTGATCAATCTGGATGATGATGAGGACCGCACTGTCGACGTCGCTGCTGCCAACGCACAGACTGTCGATGCACAGGGAGCAGCGTCCGAGCCAGCGGCGCAGGACACTGCCGTTCACCATGAGAGACCCCCTTCTCCTCCGGCCAGCAATGCCGAGGAGAACCAAGACCAAGAGATGCAAGACAACACCGCCGCCGAGCGGCCTGAAGCAGAGCAAGAGCAGCCCGCCACAGGGGCTGCTGCACAAGAGAGCCTCGCTGCCGCGCAGCGGGTAGAAGACACCACCGCCACGGATGCCACTGCTTATCCATTGAGCAGCGTGCAACCGGGCGTGACACCGAGTAGCGCCCAGCCAGGAGCTGCACAGGGCGACGGATCCGCGGCGCCACCAACTGCGCAAGGCCCTACACCACCAACTGCGCAAGGCCCTACACCGCCAACCTCTTCCTCGCCGCCGAAAACCAAGGATACATCCAGCCCTCCTGCCGGGCGAGTAACCAGGCAACGCGCCCTGGATGCTCTGAGGGGTGAGGTTGACAGAAGGGCAGCTGAGAAGGAAGCCGCTGAGAAGGCTAAGGCCAAGGAGGAAGCCGCCGAGAAGGCCAAGGCTGAGAAGGAAACTGCTGATAAGGAAGCTGCTGAGAAGGCCAAAGCTGAGCAGAAGAAAGCCAGGGCTGAGCAGAAGAAGGCCGAGAAGCAAGCTGCCGAGAAGGCAGTCGCCGAGAAGGCGAAGGCCAAGACTGACGGGAAGACGACTGAGGATCCCGAGAAGTAGAAAGTTGAGAAGGAGCAAACGAAGAAGCGGGCCAGAGACCAGAGTACATCCTCAGGCGGAGCGCTCGTGATCCACGAGTCCGGCCCGATTCCTGCTGCGCTCTCCGCAGACGCTCGCGCTGCTGGCCAGCCCTGCTACCCGGAGTACATGATTGAGGTTAGCCAACAGCACTCAATCGGCTTCCCTCCCAAGGACAAAGCTTTAGCTATCCAGAGGGGAAGGAAGGTTGTAGCCATGAACTCCCCTCCTCCAGATCCAAGCCAACCCCAGTCTGTCAACATCGCTTCTCGTGGAGTCCAAGACAAACCAATAACTTCCAAGGGTCTTGAACAGGTATTGGACACCGTTGGCTTCATCGACGCAAAATGGGATAGCAAGGTTCTTGGCGTGGATAAATGGCACGGTCTTAGCCTTGGCGGCATCGACCACATGCGCGTGGACTGGAACAAGGTTGACCTGGGACGCAATCCCATGTCCGTCTCCACCGAGACCGCGACACTCGCAGCCAAGATGTTCTTGCATCGCAAGAATGCCGAGGACATCGAGCAGTCCTACGCGGTAAGTTTTCCTTATCTTTTTCGAGTTGAATTTTCTTCTCTTCTATTCGCCTTTCTGCTCCTTTCCATCACTCCCAGTCCCCGAGATTCTAGCCGAGTAGGTGTATACTCTCCGAGTAGCCTCCTACTCGGGTTGAATCTACTCTGCTTTGCCTAACTCATTTCTTCTCGCTTCTCAGGATAGCGTCCTGAAGCGGACCAATCTTTACCGCCATCTTCTCTGGAACCACTCTATCGCCAGGAGGCGAATTGCTGCTTTAGAGAAGGAAAAGGCAGCTGCGGAGGCAGCCAGCAAGAACGCCAAGGACAGCACCCAGCAGCTGACTGAAGTGCAAGGTACGCTTTTATCTGTGCGATTCATGCGTTTTTGTTTACGCTCGCTTACGCTTTCTTTTGCGCTAACCTTTCCTTCTCTGTAGAAAAACTGAAGGCCTTAGCAGACGAACATGAGAAGTGCCGCAGCTTCGTGGAGAACTCCGAGGCCACCATCAGAAGGCTAGAAGGTAAGCTTGATGTTTACTCGGTTTGACTTTGCATTTGTTTCTTCTCTGCTCCTCTGCTAACCCCATCTATCTCTTCGCAGAAGATTACAAGTTGTTTGCTGAGGCACACCAAGATTGTGTCAAGCCAGCAGAGGTGCAGAAGCAGCTGTCCGACCAGGCCGTTGAGCTGTTGAAGGACCACACCACGGAGACCGAGAAGCTGCAACTCCAGTTGCAAAAGGCACTCCAGGATGCCGTCAAGATTGGCGCTGAGAGGGACAGGGCCATCGCCGAGAAGGCCAAGGCCGAGACCACTTTCAAAGCCAAGGAGAGGGCCCTTGAGCAGGAATGCGAAACCTTGAAGAAGACCAACGCTGATCTCTTTGCTCAGATGGATAGCTTGCGCCTGATTCAAGAAAAGCACATTTCCAACGAGGAGTCCTGGAGGACCCAGCTGCAGCGGCTGCGCAACGAACTGTCCGGTAAGTCTTTTCTTCGCTGCTTCTTTTCTTCTCGGTCGTATTTCTTCTCGGTTTTCCTCTACTCGGTTCTTCTCTTCCCGGTTCTGAAGTTACCACATGCTATTTCAGAGATCTGGCCTCATCTTGATTCCCCTTCTGCGCCTAAGGTGGCCAAGGCCCAAGCAGCTCGCCTTGCAAAAGGTGAGGCAGCAGATACCAGAGCCGGGATCGAGGACAGCTTGCTGGTGCTCAAGGACTATTTCGAACAGCTGGCTGGCGTCGGAATTGACTTGGTGCACGAGGGCTTTGAGCTCCACAGGCTGTTTTGGCCTCATGATGATCGGCCAACCACCATGAAGGGCCTAGCCTTCAAGCTGAAGAACGTGAAGAAGGAGTTGAAGAAGTGGCGTGCCTCGGGCGCCCGTGCTGGTGCAGACGTGATGCTTCTCTGCATAGCATCCTGGTATGAGAACCTCAACATGCAGCTCATCCGCGGGAAGCGCAATAATTCCAAGTGGGAGGTAGATCCCGACTGCGTGGCCACACGTAAGCAGATCGCCTACGAGGTCGCGGAGTGCGCTGAGACGGAGATCTTCATTGATGGCCTCCCCGAGCCCGACACCGAGTACGAAGAGGAAGAAGAAGAAGGCGGCGAAGTAGAATCCGACTTGGAAGGCTTCTTCGAATCTCCTGAGGGCAAGGCCGGGAAGGGGAAGAACGTCGCCGTCGCGAGTAGCGATGAGGACGAGTACGCCCACATCGACACCGCCGCACTCGACTTTGGCACCTCCTCAGGTGCTGCTCTCGACGACACGGTGCCCCCTCCTGGCCAAGCTTCAGGCTCCTCTTCGGCTCCAGGACCCGTCTCGGTGGCCACGGCCACTTCCGAGCAGGCGATCACCCAGGATGATGCCGAGATGAAGGAATCCGCCACCGTCCAGACGGGAGCGGATGCCACCCATGCCAGCACCGAAGGAACAGCCGCCACGACCGCCACCGAAGAAGCCGCTGCCAAGACCGCCGCCGAAGAAACAGCAGCCAAGGCCAGCGCCGAGAACACTGCCTCCTCATCTTGAAGCAACCTGCACTTTCTTTTACTCGAAAACTTATCAGATCCCCGGGATGCCGGGAGCAGATGTAACAGACTATCTTTGTCTTGCTTGCTACTCAGTTTTTATGCCCACTCTGTTTATTTCGACATTAATCAAGTTGAATGACACTGGCTTAATGCCGAGTTGCGTTTCCATGCGAGTCCCCGAGTTGCATTTCTTATTCACCCTATCTTTTCATCTCTGCTCTACCCGCGACTTGTCGCTTGTTTGGTATTCGAGTCACAAGAATCAAGTAGTAGGGCTGCAAATACTTAGCCGCTAGAAACAATCATGGTAACGCAGCCCACCACTCAGCCGAGAAGACGAAAACAGGGAACAAAAGTAACACACAATCTACTCGGTTCCTGCACTCCTTCTTCCTTTGTGATTTTCGTGTGCTCATTGACCTTTTGCTTGTTCTCTTGCTTGCCATGAAGCCGGGTTTCGGACAGCAGCAGAGTCGAAGAGTTGGCATATAGGTTTAAACACAGTACTCAATGCACTTATGAGTTCTGAAGTGGAGCAACCGAATAGACAAAGGAACAAGCCGAGTAAAAACACTTAGAGCAATTTTGGACGAGGGCAGTCCCCGAGAACAATTTCAGATTGCAGAGTAGAAATTCAACTCGGATAAGAGGGTACATACACATCTTTGCTCATGAATGAAAACGACGAAGTAGGGCTACATTCCAAGGGCGCTTGGTTTCCTCTCCAGCTTTATCTGCCCTGTTCGCCTGCGACGGGCGCACATCTACAAGATAGTACGCGTCATTGTGCAGCGCTTTGCTGACAATGAAAGGCCCTTCCCATGGAGGAGACAACTTGTGCATCCTGGCTGTGCGCTGCACCAGCCTAAGGACCATGTCTCCTTCTCGGAAAACCCTTGGGTTTACCTTTCGGCTATGATAACGCCGCAGGTTTTGCTGGTAGATAGCCGATCGTGACAGAGTCAGCTCTCTTGCTTCTTCAAGCAGGTCAACGTCGTCTTCTCGAGCTTCTCTCGCCTCCACTTCAGTGTAGAGGGCTACTCGGGGGGAGTCATGCTCTAAGTCTATTGGCAACACGGCCTCAGCCCCGTATACCAAGAAGAATGGCGTGTAGCCGGTTGACCGGTTAGGGGTAGTCCTTAGACTCCACAACACCGCTGGCAACTCTTCTAGCCAACACCCAGGTGTTTTCAGCAACGGCTCAATCAGCCTTGGCTTTATGCCTGCCAGTACCATCCCATTTGCTCTCTCAACTTGCCCATTGGAGGCAGGGTGCGCGACTGACGCAACGTCTAGTCGGATATGCTTATCTCTGCAGAATCGCACCATTGCCCCCTCTGCAAAGTTGGTGCCGTTGTCGGTGATGATACTATGCGGGTAGCCATATCTCATGATCACATCCTTCACGAACTTCACAGCTGTGACCCCATCGCACTTCCGAATAGGCTTCACCTCAATCCACTTGGTGAACTTGTCCACCATGACCAAGATATGTGTCATATTGCCTTTAGCCGGCTTGAAAGGACCAACCATATCCAAGCACCAAACAGCAAACGGCCATGTGATAGGAATTGTTTTCAACTCGGAAGCAGGCATGTGAATCTTACTTGCGAACATCTGGCAGCCGGTGCACTTCCTCACAATATCTTCAGCTTGCTGCAGTGCAGTGAGCCAGTAGAAGCCATGCCGAAAAGCTTTCTTGACCAAAGCCCGAGATGAGGCGTGGTGCCCACATTCCCCTTGATGTATCTCCACCAGGATTTCTTCTCCCTCTTCTGGGCTCACACAACGTTGCAGCACACCAGTGGCACTTCTCTTGTGCAGCACATCTCGGACTATGGTGTAGCCCTTGGATCTTCTCTGAATCTGCCTTGCAGTCACCTCATCTTCAGGTAAAGTACCGTCCCTTAGAAAGGATAATATGGGCATTGCCCAACTCGGTGTCTCCCGCATGGGAAACACTGGTTCGTCCATTTCCATTGGGGCAGGCTCTTGTGGTTGCACAGGAGGAGCAGGAGCGCTTCTTTGCAGCCCAGACCGATTGGCGAGAACTTCTTCAATGAATGCAACAGCTTCTGGGTTGAGGGCGGCAGTCCCCGAGTACGGAGTGGCAGTCCCCGAGTAAGGAATGGCAGTCCCCGAGTAAGGAGTGGCAGTCCCCGAGTAGGGAAAGGCAGTCCCCGAATAGGGAGTGGCAGTCCCCGAGTAAGGAGTGGCAGTCCCCGAGTAGGGAAAGGCAGTCCCCGAGTAGGGAGTGGCAGTCCCCGAGTAGGGAATGGCAGTCCCCGAGTAGAGAACGGCAGTCCCCGGGTTCCCTGCGGCACTTTCCCAGTCAATCTCCATTGGGTCAGATTCTTCACTTGGCAGAGAAGGAACAAAGATAGATTCCGAGTTGGGGGAAGGCTTGATGGATGGCTTCCTCAAATGCTCCAAGGCAATCCCTGCCGGGATGGACTGCCGAGAAGATCCCAACTTGGATAGCTCGTCTGCTGCTTCGTTCTCTGCTCGGTGAATGTGCTGAAACTCACAGCCTTCGAAAAACCCAGTCATTGACTGCACCAGGAAGCGATACGATGCCATGTTGGCATCCAAAGCATCCCAGGTACCCGAAACTTGCTGCACCACTAGATCTGAATCACCATAGCATATAATGCGCTGCACACCAACCTCCTTTGCTACTCGCAAACCATGCACCACTGCCTCGTACTCGGCTACATTGTTGGATGCCTTGAAATGAATCTGCAACACATACTTAAGCTGATCTCGCTTGGGTGATGTAAGCACTACGCCAGCACCAAGGCCTTCTTTCACCTTTGAGCCATCGAAGTGCATTTTCCAATAGTTGGAAACTGGAGCAGGAGGTTCATACTGCATCTCGGCCCAGTCCACAAGAAATTCCGCCAGGACCTGAGACTTGATTGCTTCTCTTCTCGTATACGCGGGAGCGTACGCGGCTAGTTCGATTGCCCACTTGGCTACTCTGCCACTCGCCTCCTTGTTTCCCATGATATCCGAGATGGGAGCAGAGCTCACAACAGTGATGGGGTGCTCCTGGAAGTAATGTTTCAGCTTCCTGGCGCCCAGGTACACACCATATGTCATCTTCTGGTAGTGCGGATAGTTTTGCTTGGAACTGGACAGCACTTCACTGAGATAATAGACTGGGCGCTGCACGCTCTTGCCTTCTTCTTCTCGCTCCACCACTATCACCACGCTGACTACTCGGTTGGTCGCAGCAATGTACAGCAGCATAGGCTCCTTGGGTAGCGGACTAGCCAAGACGGGAGCGCTAGCCAGCATTGCTTTCAGCTCATTGAATGCCACGTCCGCTTGCGGAGTCCAGACAAACTTGTCACTTTTCTTCATTAGCTGGTATAGAGGCAGAGCCTTCTCGCCCATTCGGCCCAGAAAGCGGCTCAGAGATGCCAAACAACCCGTGAACTTCTGCACATCCTTCAGTGATCTCGGCAAAGACATGCTCTCAATAGCCTTTATCTTAGAAGGATTGGCTTCAATGCCCCGACTAGAAACCAGAAAGCCGAGTAGCTTTCCAGCTGGTACACCAAAGGTGCACTTACTCGGATTCAGTTTCATTTTGTACCTGCGTAGGTTAGCAAAGGTTTCCTCCAGGTCGGCAAGCAGAGTATGTGTTTTATTCGTTTTGATGACAATGTCATCTACGTACACCTGCACATTCTTGCCGAGCTGGTCATGCAAGCATTTCTGCATGCATCTCTGATAGGTTGCACCCGCATTCCTCAGGCCAAAACACATGACACGATAGCAATAAGCCCCGTACGGGGTAATGAAAGCAGTCTTTATTTGATCAGCAGGGTTGAGTGCAATCTGGTGGAAACCAGAGTAGGCATCTATGAAAGACAACAGTTCACAACCAGCTGTGGAATCGATCACCTGATCGATGCGGGGTAGCGGGAAAGGATCCTTGGGGCATGCCTTGTTCAAGTCGGTGTAGTCGACGCACATGCGCCATGCAGTGGCAGCCTTGGGATCTTCCTTTTTCTTCTCGACCATGACCGGGTTGGCTAACCAGTCCGGGTGCAGCACTTCCATGATGAAGTTACTGATCAGCAGCTTGGTGATTTGATCACCGATGGCCTTCCTTCTCTCATCTCCGAAACGCCGCAAAGCCTGCTTCACGGGCTTGGCGTCAGGACGCACATGCAAAGAGTGCTCAACCAACTCCCTCGGGACTCCTGGTAGATCTTCATTGGTCCAGGCGAACACATCCCGATTCTCACGGAGGAAGTGGATGAGCGCGCTTTCCTATTTCTCCACCAACCCGGCACCAATGATGGCCACGCGCTCCGGGAACTCGGGGTCAACCTGGACTGTCTTGGTCTCCTTGGCAGCTTGAAAAGCAGTACCATGCTGGGTACTCGGCACACCTTGTGCGCCAGCTTGTGCGGACTGAGCCATGGCCACCACCTCGTACATCTTCTTCTTCTCGGCAGCAATCACCATCGATTCCGCCAGCTGGGAGCTAGCAGAGGCACACTCCATGGACTTCTTGTAATCTCCCGAGATGGTGATGATGCCATTGGGACCAGGGATCTTCATCTTCAGATAAGCCACATGGGTGGAGGCCATGAACTTGCTCAGAGCAGGCCTGCCGAGTAGAGCATGATAGGGGCTCTGATGATCCACTACTTCAAACTGCAGGCGCTCTGTGCGGCAGTTCTCCCGAGTACCGAATAGCACATCAATCCACACTCGGCCAATCGGGTTGCATGAGATCCCGGGCACAATGCCATGGAAAGTGGTCTTGCTAGGCAGCATCATGTTCTCGGCCAGGCCAAGCTTCTCGAGTGTGTCCTTGTACACAATGTTGATGCTGCTGCCGTTGTCGATCAGCACCTTGCTGAACCTCACATTCTTCTCGGGACCCAGGAAGGTAGGATCCAATACCAAGGCATAGGTACCCGGATTGGGCATCACCTTGGGGTGATCTGCCCGAGTCCACCTGATCTCCTGGTCGCACCAATACATGTAGTGAGGGACAGCAGGAATCACCGCGTTGACCTCCATGGCCCGCCTGTGCTGTGATTGCTTGTCGACTGCCTCAGAAGTGAAGATCATATAGCTCTCATGGTGCTCTTGATACTGGTTGGAGCCATTGCCCCCATTGTTGCCATTGTTGCCATTGTTGTTGCCCTGATAGTTGTTGTTGCCTCTGTTGTTGTTGTTGCGGTTGTAGTTGTTGTTGTTGTTGCGGTATCTCTCATTGTTGAAGTTCCGGTTGGCTCCTAAAGCCACCTGGTTGACATTCTCTCTTCTCGGGTACACTGGCGGCCGAGTTGCGAGTGCGCGAGTAGGCTGAACAGTAGCATTGGCGGCTGGCAGGGGAGGAGGAGGAGGCAAGCCATCACTCTTGATCACATCCCACCACTCGCACTGCCGAGTAGTGTGGTTAGCGGGCCTCGAGGGATGATGAGTGTGAAAGCTGCACGGGCCATCCTTCATGTCATCAAAGACAAACTTCTTCGGCTGCTCGGAGTTCCCGCTACCCGACTGCGCAGTGCGGAACGGTTTCTTGTTGCCCTGGCCCTGGTTCTGGTTCTGCCCATAGGCTCCAGCAGGTTTCTGCCTTTGGCCACCACCGCCTCCAACATTCACTGCATTCACCTCTTCGGGATCATACCGAGTATCTACTCGGCGCTTGTTGCGGAACTCGTTGCGCTTGCTGCTGTTGAAGTTTCTTCTCGGCTCAGAGGAGTCCATCAGTGGCTGAGTAGGATCACCGAGTGCGTACTGATCCGCAATCTTGATGGTCTCGGCCAGGGTGTTCGGCATCTCCCTCTGCAATCTTTGCCAAAGCATGCTGCCATGTCGGCAACCCTGCGCAAACCAAGTGATGGCCTGTGCCTCATTCACACCCTCACAAGTGTTCCTCAAGGTGCTCCACCGAGTAAGGTACTCGCGGTCCGTCTCATCTTCTCGTTGCCTGCAAGCCGACAGCTGCTGTGGCCTATTCGGCCTCTTGTATGTACTCGTGAAGTTGCTGACGAAGGCGTCCGAGAAGTCCAGCCAGCAGTTAATGCTGTGCTTGGGCAAGTTGTTGAGCCAAGTGCGAGCTGGACCTTCTAGCATCTGCGGGACGTACCGCACTGCCCATCTCCTGTTGCCACCCGCAATGTGGACCGCGGTGACGTAGTCATTGAGCCAATCTTCGGGCTTGGTGCTACCATTGTAGCTCTTGGTGCCTCTTGCGAGCTGGAAGCCCTTCACGGACGGCTCGTTCATGATGCGCGGGCCAAAGCACTCGGGGCCAGGAGGACCCGTGCTCTCAAGCCGCGCCGACAAGCTGATACGGTCCAACTGGTGCCTTGCATCTCCAGGCGCCAACACGCGCTCACCAATGCGGTCATGAATATCATAACCAGCCATCTCCATAGCCGAGTAGCCATCATCATACCTATCCACCTGCATAGCTGCGGGCTGCTCCACCGGGTTGGCGACTGGTGCCACTGGACGCGGCTGCTGCCTCTGCCGAGTAGGCTGAGCTGCGGGTTGCCGAGAAGTACCCGGACGCGCGGCTTCTCGGGCACGGCTTTGAGCTTGATGGGCTTGAGAGCCTGCTCTTGCAGCGTTGTGTTCCTGCCCGGGCTGCTGCGGCACAGCAACCTGTTTCGCGGCAGCAGCCGGGTCGTACACCTGCATTTGCCTGTCTCTACCCGAGCGCCCGCTGCGGCTCTTCTCGCGGCTAGGGTGCGGAGACGAGGCCTGATCGTTAGATCTAGCCGCGTGCGAGTGAACCACTTGCGAAGCTCCAGCTCCCGGGTTGGCCTTCCGGAACTCCTCGTTCTGCCTGGCGGCCTCCAACACCAACTCGTTGAGCCTCTCCTGCTGCCTGAGACGCGCCTCTCCATCTAGGCGCGGCAACTCGGCAGCCACGGCCTGTGCAGCTCTGAGCGTCTTGGCGGGTGTGCTGTACCTTGGCCTTGTGAAAGTGTTCGCGGTGGCGGACTGCGCGGGCTCCTCCGCAACTTTCGCCATCTCGGCACCCAGGTTGCGCCGCGTAGCGCCCACTCTGCTGGGCCTCCTGGCGACTGGCGTGAAGCCGTGAGCCTTGTTGTACTCGAGCTGGTCTAGACTCAGCTCAAGCCTGATCTTCTCCAACTCCGCCTGCTCGGCAAGCAGCTCCTGGCGTTGCCGCTCGAGCTGCTCCCTCGCGGCTAGGAGCTCGACGTCGGTGGGAGTGGGCATGCCGGTTCGCGCAGCAGACGCGGGGATGACCGTTGACGTGGAAGGCGGCAAGTTGCTCTCCTTCTCGTAGGGCCGGTGGTTCCTGCCACCAGCAGGCGGGTCGTCAACCTCCTCGACGACGGCCGCAGCGCCAGTAGCGGCTGCGCCAGTGTTTGCCGCCAAGCCCGTCACCATCACCTCAGCGCAGCATGTAGAGCTACATGCAGGCCTTCCGCGAGCAGCAACCACCGCAGGAGGATCCTCCGCGTCATGCACCAGCTCGGGGTAGGCGCTGTTGGCGACGGTGGCGACGTAGACGAGATGCGAGCCGAAGGAGATCACCGAGCCGCCCTCGGGCATGGCCATGCCGCCGAAACAGCCGGCGTTGTCGGTGACGAAGTCGAAGGAGCCTAATCTGTGGACAAGGCCACAAACTACGCGCTCCGCTGATGAAGATCCCGTCCGAACAGAAACTCCAGCCAGCGCCGCTGGTTGCCCCACGGTGGGCGCCAACTGTCGTGGTGGTGTCACGGCAGATGCCATGGGATGGCTAAAGATGTGGGGACGATGGACGCTGGAGGTGTCCGGGGAGGGATCACGCGACGAGTAGCCGCGTGAGGTAAGATCCACGCAACTCAAACAACACGATGTACCCAGGTTCAGGGCCCTCGTGAGGAGGTAAAACCCCTACTCCTGCCTTTCTCTATGTATTACGATGTCTCTCCGAGTAGCCACAGTACAAATGGTATCTCTACCGAGTAGCCTCTCTCTCCTCTCCGAGTAGAGCTAGGTCAAGAACTTAGGGATTCTAGGGTTTCCAGTGAGCAACTCTTAGCATCTGAGAGCGTGCCTCGCGCAGGAGGCGGCGGGGCACCTTATATACACGGTGCCCAGCCGGATACGTCCAAATCTAGACAAGTGTCGACATAGTGTGCACATCGTCCTTTCTCCGAGTACCCGCTGACAGCTTTGGTTCCTAACCTTGGCTGCTTCTGTAAAGTCGTTGGGCAAAACTAGGGGACAGACTGGTATCACTGTACCTAGGCACAGAGTAGGCCCCCTTATCCTGTCACCGCCTGCTTCCATGCTGTCACTGTCAGGCAGGCCGGCCCCATATGAACAGTAGTTCGAATGCTGCCAAGTACGGACCTAGGATACGCGGGATCCTGTGTCAGAACGGCTCCTTTGACTTTCTGGCCCGAGTAGGTTCCCGCCAATTGTTTCCGCCAATTGTACTCGGGCCAATCCTTCTACTCGAAAGGACAGAACTTGATTGATATCTCCTTCTGGTCATCTTGAGGTGAGACCGAGTAGCAGTCGACCGGGTAGCGAGTACCAGGTAGTCGGCTACTCGACCAAACCTCTCTTCTGTAAGCTGCCTTTACCACCTGTCTTTACCCTACTCGGGGGTAACCCCCCGACAATTAGATAGATGAAGCTGAATCAACGACAAAGCCTTACGATCTTTGCGCTTCTCCTCAGCAGTCCACTCACGCGCTTCCTTATTTCCGAAAGAATCCAGCGCCTCATCAAGATCCGATGCTTGCGACAGAACCGCACACATCTTTACTTGCCACAGAGAAAACCTCGTCTTGTAGTCCAGCAACGGTAGAACAAACTTCATCGATGCCATCACGAATCCCTAGTATGAAACAGGGCTCTGATACCGCTTGTTACAAGCAATAGCAAATCAACGATGAAGTTAAACAAGATCGAACCAACGGGGACACGAGATTTTAACGTGGAAAACCCTTCCAACAAGGAAGAGAAAAAACCACGGGCGCCAGCCAGCAATACTTCACTATTTTGGGGTGAGGTTACAATCGCGCCGGGACTTACATTATGTGGCTTATCCCGTGCGGCGGCTTACAAGAGGTATATAAAGGCGGTCCTGACCTAACTAGGTCGGTAACTGTGAATCCAACTCGAACTCGGTAACAACTCAGCCCTAAGCCTCCGGCGACGGGCCTCCTCGTAGCGGAGGCCAAACTTTCCTTTATCTTCATATGAATTTGGATCACCATAAAATATTAACAAGCTCTCACTATCCAACGATTGCAAGTACTTATGATTGGAGCTCTAACAAACATCCGTAAATACTAGACACATTAAGGTAAAAATACCCAACCATAGCATTAAGATTGAAAGGCCCTCTTTATCCCATATGCTTTAATCACTAGATTGGGGCTTATGTTTCTGTCACTCAAGCAACCCTCCCTCTAGCTCTCTCCACATACTATAAACCCAATGATGTGATCCATGTGTGCATAAGCATATGATGGGCACCATAGAACTGTAACAAATTCAATATATAGCTCAAATCATCCATAGAGATTCAACAATCAATCATATGACAAAAGGGATCTACACAAATATAACATATATTCAATAGATTATCTGCAAATAATTTATAACGTCAAAAACCATGTTTACATAGGCGGTACAGAGGTGTGTGGGAGGATGAACTACTGTATACAAGGAGGAATTGGCGACGGAAATGGCGGTAAAGACGGTGGCGAGGCAACGCGGGGTGCAGGGCGGCGCTGGCGGTGGCGCAAGGACTCCTTCCCTGCACCGCCGACATCATGGGGGAGCACCGCCCCTTAGCTCTCTTCCTTCATGGTCTTGGGAGCCCTCCCCCATGGAGATGGGATCCATGGGGAGGCTAAAAAGTGGCTTTGGTGGCTGGAAATTCGTGGTCTAGGTGTCTCCCACGACCTAGGTTTCCTCCCTTTATATAGTCTCACGGACTTCCATCATCCCATCTAGGGCTGCGGTAAATCGGGTTTTTTTCGGTCGTCCGGACTCGGATTGGGCCAAACTATATGTCAGCTACGTTCACGCAAAATTCCCCACAACTTTCACGGCCGCACTTTTTCCATTTGACGTCGTCTTCGACCTGTAACATGGAAATCTTTAGAAAGATTTTTCAGACCGATTTCCGGAAAGTCCCAATTCGACTCCAATAAGGTTTCCTCTTGTATTTTTGATAATTCCTACACATCAAAGTGTAAAAGAAGAACATTGTGCACTTTTGAAAATATTAGTAGGTTAGTCAAAGTAAATCATAAACTTAATGTAAAAACAGTTATCAAAAGCATAAAAGTAGCATGAAACCATAAAAATTTATAGATACGTTTTCGACGTATCAACATCCCTAAGCTTAGTTCCTACTCGTCCTCGAGTAGGTAAAACGATAAAAACAACATAATTTCTTAGGTGCCATGCTACCAACATAATCTTGATCATCATATTTGTAAAATCATTTGTCAGCTGAGATCATAGCACTCCAAACATAGGCATGATAGATATAATTCTAACAATGAAACTTAGAAACCATGTTGCAACATGAAAAGTAACACAAACAATAGATCATTAATGACAATTCACTTGAAAGTTATATGTTTGTTTTGAGCATAAAGAAAACATAGCAAAGTGGTATTCCACTTCTACTTAAAAGTGGAGCAAAACATAAATGCCAGGACACCTTCAAATTTCAAGTGATGACTAAAAACAAATAATTTGAGAACAGGTAATAACATATCATGATTCAATCAATAATAATCTTTGGTGCTGATGCACATTATACTCAGAATGAAAACTACGCTCTCTTAATTGTGCATAAAGTTAGAAGATGAAGACTCAACATAAAAGTAAAAGAAAGGCCCTTCGCAGAAGGAAGCAATGATTAACTCATGTGCTACAACTTTTTATTTTATAAACAGAGGTATTGAAAACAATTTTTTAGAGAGTGTATTTTATGTCAATGAATGGCAATGAAAAACTTATCATAACTCATGCCAAGAAAGGGTTTTAGACTTTTGAGAGTGGTTTCCTTTGTTTATTTAGTTTGGCACTCCCCCCCACCATGCTTTTCACAAACCAGGGCTAACCGTATCCACGGGTGCCCACCAACTTTCATCAATCCATGGGGGAGTGCTTTTTTTGGTTATATTAATGGGCACCAGCACTGTGCATATTTAAATGAGCACAGATTCAATACTCATCAGGTGAAAGAGGGATAAGACATTTGCTTGACATGAACCACAATAAACTTTAAAACTTCCTCATGAGCTAAAATAAGAACACAAAACAGGTATAATTTTGAAGGTTTTAAACGTAGCACGTGAGAAATTTACTTTGGAGTGGCGGTTAAATACCACATGTAGGTAGGTATGGTGGACACATTTGGCAAACTTTGGTTTTTGGGAGTTGGATGCACGAGTAGAGCTCATACTCAGTACAGGTGGAGGCTAGCAAAAGACTGGGAGCGAGAAATTAAGAGAGCAGTAATGGCCATAATCATGCCTAGCGACAAAAACATTATTAATCAAAGCATAAATGGTATTACACGTCAAAAACTAAATGATCATAGAGGCTATAAGTGACTGGTTTGTAGTCAGAACATGGTGTAAGCATGCGCCAAGTCAAGCAAATAAAGCATTCTAAGCAGAATACCACAATTTTATGCTTCGATGTGATAAAAACAACTCATGATTCTTTAAATGGCACATTAGGCACTCTCAGATATTTGATACAAGTCATGCTACAATAATAACTACTCAGCATAGAATTAAAATAATATCCAACATGGCATGATGAATGATACGTCTCCAATGTATCCATAATTTTTTATGCTCCATGATCATATTTTGCCAATTGCTACTTGTTTTCTCCCTTATTTATAGCATTTTTATACGTTTTCCGGGACTAAACTATTAACAAGATGCCAAGTGCCAGTTCCATGTTTTCTGCCGTTTTTGGTTTAAGAAAAGTTGTTCTGGAAACATTCTCGGAATTGGACCCCACAAAGCCCGAAGTTCCCATTTTCCCCGGAAGCATCCAGAACACCGAAGAGGAGTCGAAGACGGGTAACAAGGGGGGCACATCATAGGGTGGCGCGGGTCCCCCTGCCCGCGCCACCTATAGGTGTGGGCCCCCTCGAGCTCCACCGCCTTTGCCTTTCGCCTATTTAATCCCCCTGGATGGAAAACCCTAAACAGCTGATAAAAAATCCCCGAAAAGTTCCACAGCCACCAGAGATAATTTGATTATCAAGTTTGTGCGGCTAATTTCATCATAGTCCAGTATGATGTGTTCTCTACCGTAGAGAATGAGCTAGCTAGTGCATTGTGAACATTCAGAATGATCACTGAGCTTAATGCCCTGCATGCACCGTAAGTCAGGTTTTTCTTCTCATGAAAAATGGAGGAGAACACTCAGAAAACATGGTAGTCATGATTGATGATAATGAAACACCGCATTGAGCCTAACTACTGCATGACATATAGTTCTGCTTGCAAAGGGGTGATGCGATTGTCACCCACCCTAATTGCAGATAATTTGTCATGGACTGTATCATGCAAAGGTATTTGTTCACCTTCATGAATACCTGGTTGTGTTTAAAAAGCAAGAAGATGAAATAGATTACCGGGAAGTCATCAATGATGATGGTATATATGATATACACGTTGTGAATGTTTTACCTACACCAATGCTCATTGTAGTGACTAAGTTATGACTTGTCTGCTTGAGTAGCATGGAAGACGAGGAGACGATGTGTGTCAAGGATGGAAAACAAGATGTTGTGATGACCATCAATACTCTCCCTCTGCATCTACCATTTGAATAACATATTTTATAATCACTTGTCAGTGTGATTGTTATAAGTGTGTCTTGCCACAAGCGAGATAATTATTCCTATGTGTTAGTGAAAAATTGTTGTCCTATATTTATGAGTGATGTCTATTAATGATCATATACTGGTTATGAATGGATTGTTCTTATTTTTGGTAGTAGTTCCTACATTCATAACATTAATGCCAAAAACATAAACTTAGTAATGACACCATTCATGTGGCACTATTGTTTGAAGTCATGTCAATGTTATATGCGTGAAAAGGCTCCACCTTATTGGACCCTTATGTCTGTAGATTTTGATCTTTCGACACATGCAAATTGTCCTTCATGGACAGAGATAACTAAAGACTCCGTTTGGGAAAATGGGATTTTAGACTTGTTGAGAAACATGCATATTGATGTATGCAGATCAATGAGTACTTCAACCAAGTAGTGGAAATCATTATTTAGTTTTCAATGATGTTTTAAGTTGATATGTGTATATCCACTTAATGAAACATTGAACGGACAACGACGTCGCCTAGAGGGGGGGAGGGGTGAATAGGCGATTAAAACTTTTCCGGTTAAGGCTTGCTAAATGCGGAAATAAACTAGGTGTTTAAATTAACAAGCATACAACCTAAATATTCTATGGCCAACTAGATGCACCAACAACTTATGCTAAGCAAGACAAGTAACAAGGTGATAGCAAGATATATAACTTCAAGCTCGAAGGCTATCACAATGTAAATTGCATAAGTAAAAAGCTCGGGTATAGAAATAACCGAGGCACACGGAGACGAAGATGTATCCCCGAGTTCCTCCCACAAAGGGGAGTACGTCTCGTTGGAGGGGTGTGAGCTCACCACGAAGGCCTACTCAACGCCACAAAGGCCTCACCCTATTCTCCGATGAACCCCGCCACAAAGGCCTAGTTCACCTTCCACTATTGGCAACCTTCAAACCCGAGGCACGCATCCACAACTCAATTGGAGGCTCTCGATGTCACCACAATCTTGGGGCACGCATCCACAACTCAATTGGAGGCTCCAAGAACACCACAAGTCGTCTAGGGTCCAAGACCCAAGAGTAACAAGCTCACAAACTTTCAACTTCCACGAATCCTCGTGGAGAGAGCAAACCGATGCAACCGATGCAAATGGCAAGAGCACAAGTGCTCAAATCCTTCACTCTCAAATTCCAACAAAGCAACAAATGCTTATGGGGAATAAGAGAGGAAGAACAATGGAGGAGAAACACCAAGAACTCCAAGATCAAGATCTACTAAGTTTCCCTCACTAAGAAGGAAGATGGATTGGTGGAAATATAGATCTAGATCTCCTCTACCTTCTCCCTCAAAGATATGCAAGAATCATAGGAGGGATTGGGAGAGGGGCAAGCTTTCCAAGGTCAACAATGGTGGGGGAGAGAGGATATTTCGTGCTTGGAAGACTTGGGGACCAATTGGGAAGAAAGCCCCCTTAAATAGGTCCCCACAAAAACTAGCCGTTTGAGCAGGAATTTTGGGACCGGAATATCCGGTCCGAAGTGAATAATCCGGTTCAATAATCCGGTTCACTCCAGTGCGAAATATGGTCTAAAATCCGTCGAAACCGGAATATCCGGTATGCCCCGAAAAATCCGGTTTCCAATAATCCGGTTCATGTCAGTACCGAAAAATGGCTCAACTAGAAACTTCATAACTTTTGCGTCCGGACTCCGTTTTTTATGATCTTTGGCTCGTTGAGTTCTTAATGAAAAAATCTACAAGATCATGCAGAGAAACATCACTGCCCAACAATGGAAACTAAAACCAAATGTAGAAAGGTTTAACCTCTCTAAAAGGAACAACCGGTAAAACTTCCAACACGAAAACTCACATAACTTTTGCGAATGAATTCCGAATTAGGTGAGTCCAAATGCATTGGAAAGATAACAGCAAGGAGTATCCAAATAAAAGGTGAACATATTGATACCTCAAAGTATGGAGAATTTACCACACATGGAAGGCGTGGGAACATTCTCAAAGATGAACGGAATATTTTCTCCACCGAAAACGCAACAAGTTTTTCTTACGAAATCCGTTTTCGAGAAACCAAGGCTTGTCATGAAGATCACGACAAGCACTAAAACCCAAAGGAGACAAAAGACAAATAAGAACCAAGAAAGATGATATCAAAGTATGCAAAGGTTTGAGCTCTCCATAACGATTCGATCGAGTTACTCACTTGAGAGCCCCTCTTGATAGTACGACTATCTATTCTATAACCCGGTCTCCCAAAGACACGAGACCGGTAAAATAGAAAACCTATCAAGATTATACCTTTGCCTTGAGCATTCCACTTGAGCTAGATGATGACGATCTTGACTCTCTCAAGTTGGATCTTATTTCTTGATTGCGCTTGCTAGCACAAACTCCGCTTGATGAAGACTTGCAAGTTGCTCCCCCATACACCATTATGGGAGAGACTAGCTCCCCCATACACCATTATGGGAGAGACCCTTCGGCAAATCTTCACAAGGCCACAATCTCCAAAAGGGTGGCAAGCATCAAGCATAGGATATCTTCTAGATGCTTCACTTGAGCTTCCACGTCAAGCTAGATGACGAACACCGCTTGACGACGACAAAGACCATGGGCAATAGGAAATCTTCCTTTTGGTTCATGCCCATGGAAAGATACCTAACCACACATAGAGATGCGACACACACATATCATGGGTTAGTTCACAAAGCTATATCGACAATTGCTTACCATACCATGAGATACACAATCCCACTTGGTACAACTTGTAGCTTTGTGTGTTGATCGCTTTCTTGATCAACCTTGTATCTTTGCTTAACACTTCTAAATATGATCTCTTGAAGATGATAATGAAAGATCACCTAATCCTTTTCTTCAAGACATACTAGCAATAAGCTCAACTCAAACCAAGACCATTCTTCATATAAATCCATGAATATAACAATGGCCATCAAGGAAGCTAATAGAGTTCAACACATGAACTCCATTATTTCCTATGGACAAGATCTACAAGGACAACTCAATGCAAACATTAGTCCATAAGGATTGTCATTAATTACCAAAACCACATATGGGGGAACCATGCGCTTTCAATCTCCCCCATTTTGGTAATTGATGACAATCCCTTTTTACGAGGGTTTATATGATGAATAAAGCAAACATGCTAAACAAGAGCAAGAATGCAATAGCATGGAAAGGCAAATGCTTAAGAACGACACTAAAGCATAAACCAAATTCCCTTAAACCCTCTAAACTTCTCCCCCATTGGCATCCATTGCCGAAATGGGCAAAAGGATTAGAAGGCCAATATAGTAAGAGCTCCCCCATAGTGTATGAAATCCTCATGATATGAGTGAAATCAAGTGCATATCTCCAACTATGAATAGATGGAGGGAGATCAAACTATATTGAGGATCCAAAGATTTACAAGAAAAGTAAAATAGAAGGATACTTTCACAAAGAAGCAACCAACCACAATGATCCGAAAAACCGATTGACCAACATCAATATTTTGATAGGATCAACCAAGTGTTCTAGAAAATCAAGAGGGAACTCCCCAAGGTACATGCACAATGTTAGATTTGAATTACTATATAATGTGCACAACATGGAATCATCACTCCCTTCTAGATAATTTTGAACACAAACAAAAGTTCAAGCGAATAGATTGGAAATGAAGCAAAGCAACTTGCAAACAAACAAAAGTTGAGCAATGAAGATCAAGAAGTGACAAATAAAGACTTACTCAACCGAAATAGATGCGTGTGACAAGGAAAAATTTTTAGGAGATAGTCTTTCAATATTGGAGGCACATAGTGCATATCATGTCTTTCCCATACACACAAACCATCAAATGATAAAACACATAGGTCCACAAGCTTATTAAGATGCAAAAGGAATACCAAAACATAGCAAAGCTTGTTCCTTTAGGAACCACCAAGGAATATAAAGCAATAAAAAGTGGTCACTAAAGAGATAGAATATCAATTAAAGATGTAACTATTATCGTGTGTATAAGCTTCTAAGTGGACAACAATCACAAAGATATATATCCACAAAGAAACATGCACACAAAAAATAGGTACAAAAGTGAAGAACATGATATCCAAGATAGGTTCATTAATATACCAATAAATTTTTGCTTGAAAGCAAAGCACTAAGCTTAGTTTAATCTTAAGGGGATATAGATGAACACACAAAACTCATCAAAGCATCACAAATATCACAAGGGAAAAGTGATAGTTGGAATGCTTCGAGAAAGGTAACGCATATCACAAAATATTCAAATGGTTTTTGAGAATTCATCAATATTGCATATGAGAGACTTCGAGTAGAAGTTGCTAGATTAATATACTTGGGATTGGTGAATCATAAAATGATTATAAATCCCCTAGATATGTAATCATCCCGGCTTACTCATATTTGCAATAAAGATGTTTTTGATAAGACATTTGCAAGAACCAAATGAAATGCAACAAAGGAAATCATGCCAAGAAGCAACCTACACAAGGTTGAAATCTAGAAATGTATGCATGAGATAGATACTTGTTACCGAGACGACATTGGTGATGAAGAGGATGCGAGTTTGATAATCATCGAAGATTGACTCCTATAATACCATGGTGAGAACACCTTCCTTATGAATGGAGCAAGCAACCAATGTATCTCCATTGTACCTAAAACAAAATTCAAGTACAAAATGGTACCCAAACTCATTGGGTCCAAAGTAGTTAGAACAACTACAATAGATAGGACAAACTCCAAATAAATATGTGCACATTAATATGAATTTGAATTTCATGCACATCTTAGCCATTTAGGATTTTATGGAGTTTATCCTATATATTGGATCAACGAAAGTAATCATGCCAAAAGATATACATAGTAAATATGCATGCACAAAACTTTCAAGAATCGAAACAAGATACAAATTGGACAAAGAACTAATTAAACCAAGAAGCCACTCACAAGAGTGAAAAGAAAGAGAATTGTCCAAAAAATATCAAGACCCAAATCAACACATGATTGAGGAAACCAACATAGAGAGGATACCAAAAAAATGAAAGAGTGAACAACCCCTCTACACTTTTCATGATAGCACACAAAGTACCAAGACGAAAAGTGTTTGTCTTCCAAAGAGACAAGTCATTGGGAAAACAAACAAATTTAAAGACAACAAGTGTTCAAACGCATATAGGATAGTTCTTCCAATCATAGTGCATTATTTATGATCTTGCATTTGAATACAAAATGCATACAATGGAATCATTACTCTCCATATATATTATTCAAACACTAGTCATGTTTAAATAAAATCAATTAGATGCAATACCAATTTAAGGAATGGTGATCTACTCAATGTAGGATAGCTTCCCCAAGAATAGTGCAACCCAAAGAAGTATGACTTTGAACACAAGTGCACAAGTCTGGGATCATTGCTTTTCCTAACTCAAGAAAGCATGAAACAAATTTTGAGTAGAGCAAGGAAGACACAAAGTAGTTTGAACAAAACAAATCCTTGGCAAGAAACAAGGCAATATTAGAGCAATGGCCAAAGTAAATATGATCAATAAACTTACCACAAATTATTATAACTTGTCAAAGACAAGAGATGTATGGAGATATTTCTCGGTGGTAGTTTTGTTCACAATCATATTCACAAAACATAAGCATGTGGTAAAAGATAGGAATAAAACATGCTTAGATAGAGATTCTTGAAGGCTTCAAATAAAACTCGAAAAGCAAGGCAACAAGAAACTCTCTAACAAACAAGATACCAAAGAAGAGAGACACAAGATATTTTAAGCAAATATGGAACTTGTTTGAGCAACATGCCACAAAGGAACAAGATAACTAGAATATCAACTCTAGGTGGCAATACCTCACATGTTCACATTTTCTAGGCTTGTAATATGCACATAGCTTATTACTCCCCCATAATATGATAATCCATTTTTTTTAACAAGAGGCAAAGAAAATAAATTCAACTAGAGAAAGTTAATGGACATTTTAGAAATGAATTTCTCATGAGAATGACATACCACATAGAGAATAGATAATATTGATATATCAACACTAAGTGGTATTCCTCATGTACACACATTTTAGGATAGTAAAGTGCAAAGCATATTACTCCCCCAAAATGGGATAGTCCATTAATCTCCCAAAGAGCCAACTAAGATAAGCAATGAAAGCAAAGAAGGCTCAACACAAAGAACACAAGTACACGGAGTGAAAACCAACAAACATAACTAGATTACTCAAGATAGGTAAGTAAGAAGCACAACATATACAAACACATGCTAGAAACAAAACTAACATATGCAAGGGAGCAAGCAACTTTCAATGTATATAGAATTAAATACAAGTTACCGCTTGGAGGAACATTGGGTAAGATATATATATCCAAGTGACTTGGCTTGAGGAAATATAATTGATGAAGATCCCTTAATTCTTCATAAAATAGCCAAGTCTCCAATGCCCTCCAACAACACCTATTGATCAAGTTTGAGCTTGTTGGTCCCCAACAAAGTTGGGTCCTAAGAAGTTAGTCACAATAGGTTTGGCAACCCAAATGGTTCTTTTCTTGACACCACTTGGAGTACCAACATACTTGGCAAACACATTGCCCACATTATCCTTCCTAATAGAATAAACATCATCAACAAGGATAGGGTTGGATAATGTACCATTAGTGCATGAAGAAGCAAAATGTCCCTTCTTGCGACAAAGGTAGCAACATCGACTCTTTTCTCTCTTCTCAATAGGCTTCTCAACAAGAGGAGCATTGGCTTGAGTCTTGTTAGGAGGTGGCCGTTGTTCAACTCGTGGTTGAGCATGAGATTGAACAAGAGGCCTCTTCCCTAGTTGCTTCTCACTAAGAGGCTTCTTCTTCAAAGGGCAAGATCTAACATGGTGCCTTCAATCTTGCACTTGAAGCAAATAATCTTGGCCGGATCTTTGACTTGTTCTTGGCACTTCTTCTTGTCAATAATGGACTTGTTCTTGAGATAGGAGTTGAATCCAAGTCCACTCTTGTCATTGGGAAGTCTTCGCACTTTCAACATCTTGTCAAGTGTGGAACTCCCTTCATGACACTTTTCCAAATCTTTCTTCAAAGAAGTGACTTGGGCCTTGAGCTCTTTATTTCCTCTACATGGTTAGAAACAACACAAGAGCTAGAGGAAGTAGATGCTTCATTGTTAGAGCAACAAGGCAAGGAAAGCAACCCATCACAAGATGTAGAAACATTATGAGAGGATGAGTTACTAATACTAGCACAAGTCAATATAGCATTATTAGAAGATATTGTGCTAGTAACCACATGAGGCTCACAAGATGTTACCTTTGTAGTGATAGCCTCAAGAGCTAATTTTAGCTTGGTATGAGATTCTAGAAGATCCTCATGAGAGCTAGATAGCTTTTCATGACTTTCTTCCAATTTCCCATACTTGCTAGTCATTAGCTCAAGTTGAGCCCTTAGCTCAACATTCTCCTTCAAAATAGATGCTTCACAAGATGTGGAGTTAGTAGCACAAGCATCAATTGAAATAGAAGAAGATAACTTGGCAAGCTCATTATTTAACCTAGAGTTTTCTTCAATTAGATTAGCATTGCCAACAACAAATTCAACCTTTTCATTTTTAAGCACTTTATATTTAGCATGGGTATGGTCACGTGCTTTAGTGAGATAGGCTATTTGTTCATTATAGAGCTCCTCAATAGATTCAAGTTTCTCCTCAAGAGTAACTCGGAGCTCATACTCTTCCTCAAGAGACATAGTGAGGGATGCCTTTTCATTGGCATCACTTCTTTCAATCTCACCTTCTTTTCAATGATTTTAGCGCTATAAATAGCAAAAGCCAATATTTCACTAAAAGGAGTGATAGCTTTACTACCTTTAGGGAGATCAAGAAGAACCAACTCACCCTTCTCCATTAAAGAGTCTTCGTCCTCATACTCTCCATAAAATATATCCTCATCCTCATCATCACAAGATGTAGTGGGTTCCAAAGGTGGTGATACCTTTGAATCCCTAGCCATAAGGCACATATGAGAAATGGATGGCGATGATGAAGATATACTAGAAGCCATTAAGGTCCATGTCTTGTTCCACAAAAAAGTGGGATTCCTCTACATTGTTAGCCACACAAGTACTAGAGGAAATGGAAGCATTATTTTCATGAAAACAAGACATAGGAAGCATATCATCATGAGATTTAGTTAAACAACTATTACATGATATGCAAGGACTATCAACACTAGCATGTATGGAATTTGAGTGCTAAGATTAAGTCCAAAGATAGATCATTGCAGTGGGATAGAGATGAAGTATAGTCAATAGAAAATTCACTATTCACAATGCAATTTCTATCACCACTCACCATATCATTACCTTGTGACAAATCACATGTTGGTGGAGTGGAGAAAGATGTGAGCTCATCACGGCCGGAAATGGATGGAGGACAATAATCCTCAATAATATTGGACACATCATATATATTTTGAAGTTTTGTCCATAGCTCATGAGCGTTCCGAAAAGGCATGATTGATTCAATAACTACATCGCTCAAAAAGCACAAGAGACCATTAGATACAAAAGTATCGAGATAAGAGTTTTCCTTATCCTCTAAAGATAAATCTTGAGAATCCTTTGGAGGAGGAAAATCCATATCTACAATTCTCTTAACATACTTTGGACCCATGTCCGTAAGAAATTTAAGAATGTGAATTTTCCAAACATCAAAGTTTCTACCATAGAATATAAAAGCGGAATCATGTTCTATTTCTCTAAACGACATCGTACTCTCTAGGATGTAAAGCCTAATAAATAGAGACGAGGCTCTGATACCAATTGAACGGACAACGACGTCGCCTAGAGGGGGTGGGGGTGAATAGGCGATTAAAACATTTTCGGTTAAGGCTTGCTAAATGCGGAAATAAACTAGGTGTTTAAATTAACAAGCATACAACCTAAATATTCTATGGCCAACTAGATGCACCAACAACTTATGCTAAGCAAGACAAGTAACAAGGTGATAGCAAGATATATAACTTCAAGCTCGAAGGCTATCACAATGTAAATTGCATAAGTAAAACGCTCGGGTATAGAAATAACCGAGGCACACGGAGACGAAGATGTATCCCCGAGTTCCTCCCACAAAGGGGAGTACGTCTCGTTGGAGGGGTGTGAGCTCACCACGAAGGCCTACTCAACGCCACAAAGGCCTCACCCTATTCTCCGATGAACCCCGCCACAAAGGCCTAGTTCACCTTCCACTATTGGCAACCTTCAAACCCGAGGCACGCATCCACAACTCAATTGGAGGCTCTCGGTGTCACCACAATCTTGGGGCACGCATCCACAACTCAATTGGAGGCTCCCAAGAACACCACAAGTCGTCTAGGGTCCAAGACCCAAGAGTAACAAGCTCACAAACTTTCAACTTCCACGAATCCTCGTGGAGAGAGCAAACCGATGCAACCGATGCAAATGGCAAGAGCACAAGTGCTCAAATCCTTCACTCTCAAATTCCAACAAAGCAACAAATTCTTATGGGGGAATAAGAGAGGAAGAACAATGGAGGAGAAACACCAAGAACTCCAAGATCAAGATCTACTAAGTTTCCCTCACTAAGAAGGAAGATGGATTGGTGGAAATGTAGATCTAGATCTCCTCTACCTTCTCCCTCAAAGATATGCAAGAATCATAGGAGGGATTGGGAGAGGGGCAAGCTTTCCAAGGTCAACAATGGTGGGGGAGAGAGGATATTTCGTGCTTGGAAGACTTGGGGAACAATGGGGAAGAAAGCCCCCTTAAATAGGTCCCCACAAAAAATAGCCGTTTGAGCAGGAATTTTGGGACCGGAATATCCGGTCCGAAGTGAATAATCCGGTTCAAATAATCCGGTTCACTCCAGTGCGAAATATGGTCTGAAATCCGTCGAAACCGGAATATCCGGTATGCCCCGAAAAATCCGGTTTCCAATAATCCGGTTCATGTCAGTACCGAAAAATGGCTCAACTAGAAACTTCATAACTTTTGCGTCCGGACTCCGTTTTTGATGATCTTTGGCTCGTTGAGTTCGTAATGAAAAACTCTACAAGATCATGCAGAGAAACATCACTGCCCAACAATGGCAACTAAAACCAAATGTAGAAAGGTTTAACCTCTCTAAAAGGAACAACCGGTAAAACTTCCAACACGAAAACTCACATAACTTTTGCGAATGAATTCCGAATTAGGTGAGTCCAAATGAATTGGAAAGATAACAGCAAGGAGTATCCAAATAAAAGGTGAAAATATTGATACCTCAAAGTATGGAGAAGTTACCACACATGGAAGGTGTGGGAACATTCTCAAAGATGAACGGAATATTTTCTCCACCGAAAACACAACAAGTTTTTCTTACGAAATCCGTTTTCGAGAAATCAAGGCTTGTCATGAAGATCACGACAAGCACTAAAACCCAAAGGAGACAAAAGACAAATAAGAACCAAGAAAGATGATATCAAAGTATGCAAAGGTTTGAGCTCTCCATAACGATTCGATCGAGTTACTCACTTGAGAGCCCCTCTTGATAGTACGACTATCTATCCTATAACCCGGTCTCCCAAAGACACGAGACCGGTAAAATAGAAACCTATCAAGATTATACCTTTGCCTTGAGCATTCCACTTGAGCTAGATGATGACGATCTTGACTCTCTCAAGTTGGATCTTATTTCTTGATTGCGCTTGCTAGCACAAACTCCGCTTGATGAAGACTTGCAAGTTGCTCCCCCATACACCATTATGGGAGAGACCCTTCGGCAAATCTTCACAAGGCCACAATCTCCAAAAGGGTGGCAAGCATCAAGCATAGGATATCTTCTAGATGCTTCACTTGAGCTTCCACGTCAAGCTAGATGACGAACACCGCTTGACGACGACAAAGACCATGGGCAATAGGAAATCTTCCTTTTGGTTCATGCCCATGGAAAGATACCTAACCACACATAGAGATGCGACACACACATATCATGGGTTAGTTCACAAAGCTATATCGACAATTGCTTACCATACCATGAGATACACAATCCCACTTGGTACAACTTGTAGCTTTGTGTGTTGATCGCTTTCTTGATCAACCTTGTATCTTTGCTTAACACTTCTAAATATGATGTCTTGAAGATGATAATGAAATATCACCTAATACTTTTCTTCAAGACATACTAGCAATAAGCTCAACTCAAACCAAGACCATTCTTCATATAAATCCATGAATATAACAATGGCCATCAAGGAAGCTAATAGAGTTCATCACATGAACTCCATTATTTACTATGGACAAGATCTACAAGGATAACTCAATGCAAACATTAGTCCATAAGGATTGTCATTAATTACCAAAACCACATATGGGGGAACCATGCGCTTTCAAACATTGATCTGAAAAGGTTTGATGAATTCAAACAAGTTCAGAGTAAAGTGAAACGTCAATGATGATTTGAGTTGATATGTGTATATCCACTTAATGAAACGCTAGTCTGAAGGGTTTGACAAGTTCAAACAAGTTCTGATAAGGGGTGGCCCAATATTCTCGATGAACTCAGACATAACTTTGGTATGATAAATAGTGCGCCACTAAAAACTCTCCCGGCTGATTCCTAATACCAATGCAATAGCTAGCAACCCCAAGGATATTCTCAACTCCACACTCTTGCACAAGTAATCCACCGACTACAAGTGGTCCTGTATCGTCTTATTCCTAGTGGAACAGCAGGTAACACGAAAAGTTTGCAGATGAACTTCCAGATGAATGCTTACAAGCTAATTCGATCTAGAGGTCTAGGGTTTTGTGATTAACGTAGTCTAAAGAGCCTTGGCTCGGATTCTAACTATTTAAGGGGGGGGGGTATGGTGTGACCACAAGGCATACCTTGCGCAAGCACCACCCTAACCCGACTAGGACTCATTGTTTGGGTTGGACTCAACCCAAACCAACTCAAACTAGATACAAACCGACCCACCATTAAGGGGTGCAGCCATAATGGTATGCAAACCATGTGTAACACAAATATGACTATATGTGGCGCATTGATATCCATTGTGGGCGCCCTCCTCTTGTTTTCACCATCTCCTAGTGGGAATAACAATCTAGTAGTTGTTTTCCACACTTGGGCTTTTGTTTTCACCATCTTCTAGGCTTGTTTTCACCATGGCATGCTTGTTTTCACCTCCTTGCATGTTTGTTTTCTCCATGGTGATCTTGTTTTCCAGCTTCTCATCATTGTTTTCTAGCTCCTCTTGATGTTCTCCTCCAAGTATGTTTGTGTTATCAATAAACCTGATCATACATAGATGCAAAGATTTAGGTAGTATAAAGTTCTCACAATTATAAACATCAAGGCCAACAACGTGCTCCTCGACGCCTCCTTCTCCGCCCTCCTAGGCGACTTCGGCCTCGCCCGCGTCGTCGAGTCCGACAAGACCTCCTACATGGACGCCGGCGTCGCCGGTACGCACGGCTACATCGCGCCGGAGTACTCCATGGGCCACAGGGCCTCGCGGCAGACGGACGTGTTCGCGTTCGGCGCGCTCGTGCTGGAGACCGTCACGGGGCGGCGCTCTTTGCTGCGCGACGCGGGATGCCCACTGCTGGTGGACTTCGTGTGGCGGATGCACGGCCGCGGCGCGCTGCTGGGGGCCGTGGACCAGGGCCTCGGCACCGCGGAGTTCGACGCCGACGAGGCCACGCGGCTCCTCCTCCTCGGGCTGGCGTGCAGCAGCCCCAACCCCGGAGACAGTCCTACCATACCGGAGGTATTGCAGATCCTGTCCAAGTCGGCGCCGCCTCTGGAGGTGCCGCTGCTGAAGCCGACCTTCGTGTGGCCGCCGGGGGGAGGAGCGCAATTCAGCCTGAGTGACATCGAGATGACGACGAGCGGAGGCGGCAGCTACGCCGGCACCGGCGATGGCTCGTCGATGCATGCCACGCAGGACACGCCCTACGACAGCTTCAGGCCGCCCACGGCGCCGAACAACAGCCAGGATTACTTCCCCGCGCTGTCATCCGGCCGGTAACGATGTCAGTATGTCACCACTTGTGCATAGATCGGATTTGGCCATGAACACAACTTAATGGTTCACACCGAACTCGTTCTGGAGAACGGTCCAGGGCGATGGTAACGGTCCAGGGCGACTGTCGGGGCGACGCCGTGGGCGACGAGGACAACGACGGCCACCGTGGGCTGCCGTCGACGCTAGGGAGGTTCTGGGCGCTATCCACGGAATGCGACGGAGACGATGACGACGTCGCGGATCAGATGCATAGTACAGTGGCGACCTGGGATGCTTACTGTGCTACGCCACGTAGCGAAAGAGGACGCGATCTATCGAGATCAAGCTCCAAACGCGGATAAGAGAATCGCGAAGATTAAGGCACATAGATCGGCCGCCAATCAATTACAGGTATGGTCTCCTCCGAAATCACCGGTCCTTTCCTTTTTGAAGGTTGCAGCGACGAGGAAGGTACCGGTTATGGAGCCGTCGACGTTCGTTGGAAGGTGGAGATTCGGAGGGGTGGATTTTGGTGCAGAGAAGGAAGGATCTCTCGGGATCAGCGCGCGATCAAGGGGATTCGCCAGCGGCCATGCAGGTAAGATCTGGATCCAAATTCAAAACCGCGGGTTTGCCTGCGTATCAAACTGGGAATGCTTGTGATCGTATGCCATTGGGCAAGCGGTCAGGGCGAGAAATTAGGGATCTGCCATTAGGCCCGCGGACAGAATCAAACGCATCCAAAACGAATCACACACCTCTATCTACGGGGGTCAAGGAAGGCAGGCGTATTGTCGTGCTGGCCTACCATAATCCTAGCGGAAGAGGTTTGCGTTCTATTCTGGGATTGACCTGGAGGAGATCGGCAACTTCTATCCCAATCGTTTGCGTCCGGCGAGAGGGAGGTATGGCAGATCGAGGTAGGGGCCGTGGTCCACCACCGCAGAACAATGCCGGTATAGTCGTCTACCCGCCGGCGGGTGGCTTCAATGGGAACTTCGATGCAGTTGATCAGGGTGGCTATGGTGCTCAGGGTGAAGGAGGTAGAGGATTTGCTTTCAATGCCGCGCCGGCGATGCAAGGAGGACAGCGCCGGAATTTCCAACAGGGAGGTACTACGGTGCCCGTGGTCAGCGTTACGACAATCAGGGGAGAGGTTTCCCGAGGGGGCGAGGAGGTGGACGCCAGTATGGCTATGGGTATGGAAGATATCAAGGAGGGGTTAATCGATTCCCTCAAGGTGGACTGGCTCCAGTGGTGAACCCTACACAAGCTATGCCTGCAGCGACGGCAGCTGTGGCCACTACGAGTGCTCAGATCTCGGCTCCAGTGGATACCTCAGTTGCTGGTCCATCTAATACACCCGTGATTGCATCGGTGCCAATTATCCCTCAGGCAACAGTTGTAACATCCAAGTATGAAAACCCTTAGTTGTTTTACTTATTTGTTTAATTTATGCAATGCATCATGGCATCATTCTCATTTTTATTTCTGTTTGCATTGTTTTCATATGAAATTTAAACTTGTTATCAACTTCTGTTTTCACACTTGTCTGTTACAACCTTTCAAATAAAGAAGTGCAAACTAAAAAACCTCTTTTGTTTTCAAGCAACTCATTATATTTCACCTTTTAAGTTGTTGCAAAAATCAATTGCTCAATTTAATCAATTGTTTTTCCAAGTCTTTCCCAAACTCAAAACAATTCTCAAATCATCAATCCTTTGAATCCATGAAGTTATCACAACTTGGTATTCTTCAAAAACATACTAAACCCTAGGGGAAACCCTATTGAAAACACCCTATTTTCTAAATATTAATCACTATGGCAATTATCACTTAAATTGGTTCAATTTTGAAACAGCAATCAAACATTTGAAATTTTGAAAACCAAAACTACCAAGTGGTTTCTTTTCACCTAAGAAGCTTATCCAATTTTTTTCCAAAATTTTATCTAAGTTAAAACCTATTTATTTCATCCAAAAGCATTTGCTACAAAAAAAAAACAGCACATCTCATAATACAAAAAAAAAAAAAGAGCAAAACGTTTCAACCAGGTGGGGGAGAAGGCCCAGCCCACCTGTGTTGGCCCGATACCCCCCTCTTCTACCTCCGTACGAAGGGTGACGCCATGGAGGAAAGCGACAGGCTCCTCCTCCTGAACCACTCGATGCTCCTCCCCCTCCTTTATATCTCCTCCTCTCCCCTCCCGAGCTAAACCCTAACCCTAGGTCGTATCTCCTCCCTCCTATTCCCCAGCCGCCGCCACCATCGAGGGAGAACTCCCTCCTCTGCTGGTGCCACGGCCACCGGCCGCCGGCGCACGGTGCCGCCGCCTCCGCCACCCATCGGCCGCGCCGAGCCCGCCCCTGCGTAGAGGGTGAGGCAACCTTCCCATTCCCACTCCTTCCCTCTCCTTTCTCCTGCGGATCGGTCACCGATTTCTTCCACGAAGATCACCTCGAGTGCCCTCTGTTCGTTCATGTCTGTAACGTCTGCAGTACGTGCGCTTGCAGGTTCAGATAACATCTCGTTGGCAAAGGTTAAACCCAACCAGCACCTCATCCAATCAACAAACGCAGCGAAGCCCTGCTGGTTTGATGCGCGCGCAGTGAAGCCAGAGGGTGCGGGTTCGATTCCCAGCCCCACTCTTTTTCTGTTTGAATTCGGTACAGCCAGTACCAACTCCTTAACCTGTTCAGAGGTGCAGTCCCACCAACAAAAATCGCATTAGCCTAGTGGTGGTGTTCCTTTGCATCAACCAGGAGGTGGAGGGATCAAGTCCCCTCTCTCCCAAATAAAACCAAGTTTTATTTTTTTACAATAGTTTGGTACTGGAATGTTTAGCAAATCACCACTAAGCCCCTGGCCCTTATTTCTAGCCCCTGGAAATTTTTTTCCTAAGTCCCTAGAGGCATTAAAATGGCAGATTGCACCCTATAATTCTAAAATGCATAACAAATTCATTTTAACTCCAATTTTCACTTTTTAAATATGTTTTCTGTCCAAAATTAAATGCTCTATCGAAATATAAAATTTGTTTACTGTTTTGAATATTTTAAATTGGTGCAAAATTTGAATTCTTGTCAAATTCCCTTAAATTTGCAAAATTCATAACTTGTTCATAAAAATTCCAAATTTCACAAACCAAATATGTTTTTCAATAAACTTTTCATGTACTTTCCAAATATAAATTTTGTTTTCTGGTTTGAATAATTTAAATTGCCTAAACAATTTAAATCTTGATTAATGCAATTAAAAATTGTTTAATATTGTTTAATTCATAATTAAATAATCCAAAGTCCAATTTCAAAATGTGAAACATGTAATCCAACAAAAATTTGATAACCTTTTCAAATATCAACTTTGTTATTTGTTTTGCACACTTTAACTTGATGAAAACAACAATTACTTGTTCAACACCATTAAGTAACAATAATTTCCAAACTTGATTAATGTTTTCTAAAAATGGTTAACTATCATTCCAATTGCATTTAAATTGTTATCTTCTTGTTATTCATCATGCATGCATCATGCTAACTCACCAACACCTGATGCTTAGTGTTAGAACAATTAATTCAACTCTAAGGCATGGGTTTGCCATATGCAATCTTTGCATATGGAATCCATTTAAACTTGTGTATCATATCCACTAGTTTATTTTGGTGCATCTATTAAACATGACATGCATCATTCCAATGTTTGTGCACCTATGCCATGTATTGATTGCCCGTCTTCCTTCGTTGTTGTTTTTGCTTCTTCTCGCTTAGACGACGACGTTGGTACCGACGAGCCTTACGACACCACTACCCAGGACCTAGCCCAGTACCCGGCTGCTGAGCTTCCAGGCAAGTTATCACTCACATGAATCATCGAGTTCTCTTCCACACTTGTTGTCGATACTATCCTTTTGTCTACTATTGCTAGCCCTATGTATCGTTGCTATTCTCCGAAACCCACTGATTCCCTGAACCAATGATATTGCCTCACCTCCATACCCACAGCCTTTGTTTGTGCCTGTTCTTATCTAGCATGCTTAGGGTTGCTTTTGCTCGAGCCTGTTGTCGGTTACTTCTTTATTACGTGCTAATATTATCTGTTACCGTTCCGAGGGCTCGAAATGTTAATCAATCAATCCTGTTAATGCTGCTGTTAATAATAATTTGATGATAAGGCACCGGCAGGAGGCCCTTTGTGGTTTTGAGGCCTGCTAGTGTCGACCCTAATAGGAAAAGGGTCTTGTCTACTGATCCATGATGAGCGCACTACCCGCATGTGGGAAGCGAGTATGGGCGCCCCCTCAACTTGACTCGATTCGCATCTCGTCCAAATCGCCGTACTAGTTCGGGCTTTCCATTTGCTGCATATGCAGGTACGAACCCGAGGCCAGGGTGGAACTTTTGTAGTCGGCATTTAGGGCGGCGTGGTCTTCCAGTGCTATGAGGGTCCTCCTTTTTCGGGGGGCTCGATTAGCCGCGCACGCACAGCACGCGGTGCTTTGGGCTTGATGCGAAGAACAGTTGGTTGTGTTGAGTGTCTCGCTTGGTGGGTTTGATTCCCATCTGGCGGGGTATTCTTACGTGTACGGTTACTATGGTGCACCCCTGCAGGGATAAATCTTCTCGAGAAGCCGTGTTTTCCGCGGTTATGGATTACTTGGTGAAAGTACTGGCTAACAAGTACTTAGGACAACTTAAACATAATGATAACCATGTTTCACCCATGACTAATAACTTGACTAGTAATAGGTTATTCACACAACAACTTGATTCACCTTATTACAACGGTGTGAGTTATCCTCGGATTGCTTCTTCGGATAAGGGGCGAGATCCAGGATGGGTTTGTTTTGAAGTTATCTTTCAGTTGGTTACAATTCCTCGATCTTATCTTTTCTATTAGCCGGACACAAGTAGTTATCTCTGTAGTTGGTTAGAGCAGCCCGCTGCAGCTTTTATTATACCTATCTTCTTCCGTTGATCCCAAGCATCAATGCTTGTGTTGACGGGTAACTCCTTGATGAAGTGTGAGTCTTGCTTGCCAGTACTTGGATGTACTGACCCCGTTGGGGCTGTGGTTTACGCAGAGTACGACTACGGCTACGATGATCCCCAGGATGGCTACTTTGTGGGGTTCGACGACACTGCAGACGAGTAGTTGGCTGGACCCCGGGCAGGATCCAGGACCTACGTGGATGGGCTTCGTTTTTCGTTATTTTCTCCGGCTTCTTAAGCCTTGGATTTGTGTACTCAGACCCATTTGATTGCTTCCGCTGATGTAATGGATGATATATGTTGGGATGTGTCCTCTGGATGAGTGTTTTGCTATCTCTGCCTTAGTGAAGGCTATTTGCAAACTTATTTCATTCTTTGTGTCTTAGAGACAGTTTGTGCTATCATTTCGTTCAAAGCTGTTGACGTACAGTGCGTGCTTGAATATGAAGTACGTCGACAGTAGTGCCTTAGGTTCCTAGCGGATAGTTTACTTCGACGGTGGGAGCAGGGCTTGTGTTTGTCGCGCAAAGCGCAGGCCTACCAGGAAGCTGGGACGTGGGAGCAGGTATGCCCATAATCCAAGCACCTGACTTCCAGTTCGTGCGATGAGTATCCTCTAGAAACCGGGGTGCGACAAATGGTATCAGAGCCGTCTGCCTGTGGATCCCTTTTTACTGGTCGCAGTTGAGTCTAGAAACTATTTTGTAGCTATATAGGAAAAAATGAAACGTGAGTAGGAATTCTGCCATTTTTCTTCTTTCCCCACCCACCCACCTTTTCTGGTAAAGGAAGTGCAACGTTGTTTTCTGTTCTCCCCTAAACTTTCAAGTTAGGATTTCACGTGTTTTGGGTTCTCCTTAGTACCTCAGGACTTTTGGTCTCGTTTTCCCGATGTTGCTTCGTTATCATGTTCTTCCGAAGAACCTTTCGTCCGTTCAAACCTTGTTGTTGTTTTTCCACATCCTTTTTCTTCTACGGAGTCTAATCAAAACCTTTCCCAATCATCTGCAGATGGGTCTAGCTATACCGCAGGTGGTTCGCATGACTCGCTGTGAGAGCACCGCCGGTTTTCCGGAGATGATGAGAGACATGGTTACCTATCTGGGGTTCCGTTGGGCACCAGAGTACCAGGTACGAGCACCAGCGAGAGTTTGACCAGACTTGCTACCGGGCTATCGTCTACATTCTGTCGGATGATGGCAGGAGCATTGCACACCAGTACGAGGCAGTAGGGTCCACAGTGGATATGGCAGTGCAGCAGGCAGCGTATGTGAGCCTCACCGTCCGTGCTGACTACTGGGGCTTTGATAAGTCCAGTTTTCGTCACATCCCCCGTGGTTACATCACGGCAGCGGGAGTTCACTTCACTGTCCACCGCGACTGGATACCTACGAGACTGATAGCTCCAGGCTGCAGACCACTGCACAGTTCGCTAGTCACAGTGATGCCGTTGCTTCCACACTTGCTCAGGAGTTAGCCTCAGTCAGGGAGCAGCTCTGTCTGGCTTTGACTCGTCTGGCGACGTACACCACAGACTTCGTTGAGGACGAGCGCTTTGCACGTTTCCAGCAGACACTGGGTTTTCTCCAGATGTGGAGGTTACGAGCGATCAGGGCCCACTTCTCGACCTCGGAGCTGGTTACACAGGGATTCCCCGCTATGGAGCACAGGGACACGACGCTTTCTACTTCACCACACCGAGAGTTGCTCTCAGAGCAGTTCCTATCTACATGGATCGTCGTGATACCTACTTCCGTGGGGTTCCTCCTCACCGTATCTCTCGTCGTACTACTCACCGCCGTCCTGCGTGATGAGCATGGGAGTACCGTTGTATCCATTACTAGCTGTGTCTAGTTTATCCTTTCGTTTTCGAACCATGTATTGGTCTGTTGGATATTCTGATGTATTTGAACTCATGATGTACCTGTTGGTTTATAGTCATGCGTCGGAATAATCTCTCTTTCGGTTGCTAAGTTTATTCCTTCCTATTGTTGTGCTAAAATGCATTTTGTTCAGGATGCCTCCAACAAGGAACACGCCTGAGCCACCGCCGATCGCTGAGCTCTTGACTCAGATGACTCAGGTCATGGCTCAGATGGTCCAGGTTCAGAACCACCAGAACAACCACCACCAGACTGCTCCAAGGGTCACCATCAAGGACTTCCTCAGTGTGGGTCCCAAGGCTTTCGTGGCAACACGCGAGCCGCTGGATGCTGATGACTGGATCCGGACGTAGCAAGAGCCCTGGAGATTGCTCATGTTGCGGAAGAGGACAAGGTCAACTATGCTGCTTACCTACTGAAGGGTCAGGCAGCCTCGTGGTGGGAGAACTACCAGGCCATGAGAGCTGGCTATCCTATCACTTGGGGTTGCTTCAAGGATGCCTTCCTGAAGTACCACATCCCCGATGGTCTCATGGAGAGGATGCGTGAAGAGTTTTGCTCGCTGAAGCAGGGCAAGCTCGACGTCATCGGCTACCAGAACGAGTTCAATCGCCTCGCTCGGTATGCTGGAGACGAGGTGTCTACTGAGACCAAGAAGATGGCAAGGTTCCGCCGAGGTTTTAACCCGGAACTGAAGTACGCTCTCACAAACATCAAGTGCAAGGACTTCGTCGAGCTCGTGAACACCGCGCTCAATGAGGAGAATGGGCGCAAGGCGTTCGAAGAGTCGCGCAAGCACTCGCGTGAGGGTGGTTCCTCCTCCAACATGACCACCCTCCGCAGAAGCGCCGCATCTGGGTGCCAAACAGTGCTGTCACTAGGGCTCCAAATGCCCAAGCTTCTCCAGGCTTTGGTCCCCGCCCACCCAACCCAGCTCAGATGCATGGGCAGAGGTTTCCAATGGCGCAGCCAAGGCCAGATCCTCCGCGTGTCGTCACTTGCTTCAAGTGCAAGGAGACTGGGCACTACGCTGATAAGTGCACTCAGAGGATGCTGCCTCCTCCACCTCGCCCAACACCAACCAGGCGATGGTCCGCGCTCCTCCGCATAAGGCCTTCAACACCAACAACAGGCCTGTTGGGAGGACCGCAAGGGTGAACCACGTCAAGGTTGACACAGTGAGGAATCTGCCGACGTTGTTCTCGGTACATTACCCGTAAACTCTAACCCAGCTAAAGTGTTGTTTGATACCGGAGCATCGCATTCGTTCGTGTCAAAGATCTTTGCTACAGCAGTTAAACTACCTTTTGTTGGTTTGGGTTCCCCGCTAGTAGTAAACTCTCCTGGAGCAACTATGCAAACTTCCAAGATCAGTCATGAGAATCAGATCTTAATTGGAGGTCACATATTCCTTGCTTCCCTCATCCTGCTTGGAAATTCTGACATTGATGTCATCCTTGGCATGGATTGGTTGAAGGCCAATAAAGCTACGATTGATTGTGCTAAGAAGTCAATAATAACTCTCCCACACTTCAGGCCAGATAGTCTATTCTCCATATGGATCAAGTTCTGTTCAGCTGTTCAACCTCGATGCCAAACCCTTCCTGCAATTGAAAATGTTCCGGTGGTTTGTGAATTCCCTGACGTCTTTCCAGAAGAGTTGCCAGGGATGCCTCCGGACAGAGCAGTTGAGTTCGTGATCGAGCTTGAACCAGGTACTGCTCCAATCTCTAAGCATCCATACAAGATAGCTCCTCCTGAACTGAAGTTGTTGAAGGAGCAAATCGATATGTACATGGACAAAGGTTTCATTCAGCCTAGTTCCTCCGCTTGGGGTTGCCCAACTCTGTTTGTTGCCAAGAAGGATCAAACTAAAAGACTCGTGGTTGACTATCGTCCTCTCAACGAGAAAACCATCAAGAACAAGTATCCACTTCCTCGTATCGATGATCTTTTTGATCAACTTGCTGGAGCCTCAATATTCTCAAAGTTGGATTTGAGGATGGGGTACCATCAGATAAAGATCAGAAAGGAAGATATTCCTAAGACAGCTTTCACCACTCTACGGTCTATATGAATACACCGTCATGTCCTTTGGTCTCACCAATGCACCGGCGACCTTCTCTCGACTGATGAATTCTGTCTTCCACGAATACCTCGACAAGTTCGTTGTGGTATATCTTGACGACATTCTAGTCTACTCCAAAATCCGAGGAGGAGCATGGAGAACATCTTCGTCTCACTCTCATGAAACTCCGCGAGCATGTATATGCCAAATACTCCAAATGTGAGTTCTGGATTCCAGAAGTTGCATATCTTGGTCATATCATCTCTGCCAAAGGCATTGCCATTGATCCTGAAAAGGTTAAGGCAATTGTTGATTGGAAACCCCCTAAACGGTGAAGCAAGTTAGAAGCTTTCTTGGCTTGGCTAGCTATGCCGTCGTTTCGTCCAAAACTTTTCCAAGATTGCCAAACCTCTCACTGATCTCACAAAGAAGGACAAAAAGTTCGTTTGGACTCCACAATGTGATGAGAGTTTCAACCTCCTGAAGACTAAACTCACTTCCACACCTGTTCTAGTTGGCCCCGACACTACCAAACCTTTCCAGATATTCTGTGATGCATCTCTTCCAAGGTCTAGGAGCAGTTCTTATGCAAGAACGTCAAGTTGTGGCTTATGCTTCACGTCAGTTGAACCCACATGAGCAAAACTATCCCACACATGATCTTGAACTTGCAGCAGTTGTGTTGCCCTCAAGAAATGGAGACAATACTTGTTGGGTAACAAAACTGAAATCTTTTCCGATCATAAGAGTTGAAATACATCTTCACTCAGCCAGATCTGAACCTCAGGCAAAGGAGATGGATTGAGAAGATTAAAGACTTTGATCTCACCATTTCTTACACTCCAGGCAAGGCTAATGTTATGGCCGATGCTCTCAGTCGCAAATCCTATTGCAATAATCTCATGATCATGGAAAGCCAACCTCCACTTCATGAAGAATTCCAGAAGCTGAACCTTGGTCTTGTTCCTCAAGGCTATCTTGCTAGCTTGACAGCCAGTCCAACTCTCGAGGACAAGATTCGTTCTGAACAACTTCGTGATAATGAAATCAAGAAGATGGTAGAGCAAATCAAAGAGGGCAGTGATAAGTTCAAGTCCTTCTCTATTGATGACAAAGGAACTGTGTTCTTTGAAGGACGCATTGCAGTTCCTCAGGTTCAAAGTCTCAAGGATATCATTCTCAAGGAGGCTCATGAAACTCCCCTATCCATTCACCCTGGAAGTACAAGATGTACCAGGATCTCAAGACTCTGTATTGGTGGTCTGGCATGAAACGTGAAATTGCTCAATACGTTTCTGAATGCGACGTTTGTCAACGTGTTAAGGCAGTCCATCAGAAGACAGCAGGTCTACTCCAACCTCTGAAAATTCCTGAGTGGAAGTGGGACATGATTGAAATGGACTTCGTTACTGGGTTTCCAAAGTCCAAGAAGGGCAACGATGCAATCTTCGTTGTTATTGATCGTCTCACTAAGGTTGCTCACTTCTATGCTGTAAAGGAAACTATCTCAGCTAGCCAGTTAGCAGAGCTCTACACAGCAAGGTTGTTCCTCTTCATGGTGTTCCATTGGAAATAAGCTCAGACCGTGGAAGTATCTTCACTTCTCATTTCTGGAAGAGCTTTCAAGAAGGCATTGGGCACCAAACTTCTGTTCAGCACAGCTTACCACCCTCAGTCTCAGGGGCAAGTCGAAAGAGTCAATCAGATTCTCGAGGATATGCTCAGAGCATGTGGTCTCTCCTTTGGCATGAAATGGGAGGATTGCCTTCCATATGCTGAATTCTCCTACAACAACAGCTACCAGGCAAGCCTAGGCATGGCACCATTTGAGGCACTGTATGGTCGCAGATGCAGGAGTCCAATCAATTGGTCTGGAGCTGGTGAACGTTCACTTTTAGGCCCTGACATTGTTAAGGAAGCCGAGGAGAAAGTTCGTATCATTCGTGACAATCTCAGGATTGCTCAATCTCGTCAGAAGAGCTATTATGATAGCAAGCACAGGGATATGGTCTATGCACCTGGTGACAAGGCATATCTCCGTGTAACTCCCTCAGAGGTACTCATCGTTTCGGTGTGAAAGGAAAGCTTGCACCAAGATACATTGGCCCTTTCAACATCCTCTCAAGACGTGCAGAGAATGCTTATCGTCTTGAACTTCCAGAAAAACTATCCAAAGTGCACGATGTGTTCCACGTGTCACAACTCAAGAAGTGTTTCAAAGATCCAGATCGTGCAGTTGATCATGATTCCATTGAACTGCAAGATGATCTATATTTATGAGGAGCACCCTATTCGAATTCTCGATGAGACCGAGCGTAAGACTCGCAACAAGAGCACCAAGTTCTTGAAAGTCCAATGGTCGCATCATTCTGATAAAGAGGCAACGTGGGAGACCGAAGAGGATCTTCGCAAGAAGTATCCGGACCTGTTCATTTCTCAGTAGGAATCTCGGGGCGCGATTCCTTCAAGGGGGGGCGTTTTGTAACATCCAAGTATGAAACCCTTAGTTGTTTACTTGTTGTTTTATTTATGCAATGCATCATGGCATCATTCTATTTTTATTTCTGTTTGCATTGTTTTCATATGAAAAATTTAAACTTGTTATCAACTTCTGTTTTCACTTGTCTGTTACAACCTTTCAAATAAAGAAGTGCAAACTAAAAAACCTCTTTTGTTTTCAAGCAATCATTATATTTCACCTTTTAAGTTGTTGCAAAATCAATTGCTCAATTTAATCAATTTTTTTCCAAGTCTTTCCCAAACTCAAAACAATTCTCAAATCATCAATCCTTTGAATCCATGAAGTTATCACAACTTGGTATTCTTCAAAAACATCTAAACCCTAGGGGAAACCTATTGAAAACACCCTATTTTCTAAATATTAATCACTATGGCAATTATCACTTAAATTGGTTCAATTTTGAAACAGCAATCAAACATTTGAAATTTTGAAAACCAAAAATACCAAGTGGTTTCTTTTCACCTAAGAAGCTTATCCAATTTTTTTCCAAAATTTTATCTAAGTTAAAACCATTTATTTCATCCAAAAGCATTTGCTACAAAAAAAAACAGCACATCTCATAATACAAAAAAAAAAAAAGAGCAAAACGTTTCAACCAGGTGGGGGAGAAGGCCCAGCCCACCTGTGTTGGCCCGATACCCCCTCTTCTACCTCCGTACGGAGGGTGACGCCATGGAGGAAAGCGACAGGTCCTCCTCCTGAACCACTCGATGCTCCTCCCCCTCCTTTATATCTCCTCCTCTCCCCTCCGAGCAAACCCTAACCCTAGGTCGTATCTCCTCCCTCCTATTCCCCAGCCGCCGCCACCTCGAGGGAGAACTCCCTCCTCTGCTGGTGCCACGGCCACCGGCCGCCGGCGCACGTGCCGCCGCCTCCGCCACCCATCGGCCGAGCCGAGCCCGCCCCTGCGTAGAGGGTGAGGCAACCTTCCATTCCCACTCCTTCCTCTCTTTCTCCTGCGGATCGGTCACCGATTTCTTCCACGAAGATCACCTCGAGTGCCTCTGTTCGTTCATGTCTGTAACGTCTGCAGTACGTGCGCTTGCAGGTTCAGATAACATCTCGTTGGCAAAGGTTAAACCAACCAGCACCTCATCCAATCAACCGCAGCGAAGCCCTGCTGGTTTGATGCGCGCGCAGTGAAGCCAGAGGTGCGGGTTCGATTCCCAGCCCCACTCTTTTTCTGTTTTAATTCGGTACAGCCAGTACCAACTCCTTAACCTGTTCAGAGGTGCAGTCCCACCAACAAAAATCGCATTAGCCTAGTGGTGGTGTTCCTTTGCATCAACCAGGAGGTGGAGGGATCAAGTCCCCTCTCTCCCAATAAAACAAGTTTTATTTTTTTACAATAGTTTGGTACTGGAATGTTTAGCAAATCACCACTAAGCCCCTGGCCCTTATTTCTAGCCCCTGGAAAATTTTTTCCTAAGTCCCTAGAGGCATTAAAATGGCAGATTGCACCCTATAATTCTAAAATGCATAACAAATTCATTTTAACTCCAATTTTCACTTTTTAAATATGTTTTCTGTCCAAAATTAAATGCTCTATCCAAATATAAAATTTGTTTACTGTTTTGAATATTTTAAATTGGTGCAAAATTTGAATTCTTGTCAAATTCCCTTAAATTTGCAAAATTCATAACTTGTTCATAAAAATTCCAAATTTCACAAACCAAATATGTTTTTCAATAAACTTTTCATGTACTTTCCAAATATAAATTTTGTTTTCTGGTTTGAATAATTTAAATTGCCTAAACAATTTAAATCTTGATTAATGCAATTAAAAATTGTTTAATATTGTTTAATTCATAATTAAATAATCCAAAGTCCAATTTCAAAATGTGAAACATGTAATCCAACTAAAATTTGATAACCTTTTCAAATATCAACTTTGTTATTTGTTTTGCACACTTTAACTTGATGAAAACAACAATACTTGTTCAACACCATTAAGTAACAATAATTTCCAAACTTGATTAATGTTTTCTAAAAATGGTTAACTATCATTCCAATTGCATTTAAATTGTTATCTTCTTGTTATTCATCATGCATGCATCATGCTAACTCACCAACACCTGATGCTTAGTGTTAGAACAATTAATTCAACTCTAAGGCATGGGTTTGCCATATGCAATCTTTGCATATGGAATCCATTTAACTTGTGTATCATATCCACTAGTTTATTTTGGTGCATCTATTAAACATGACATGCATCATTCCAATGTTTGTGCACCTATGCCATGTATTGATTGCCCGTCTTCCTTCGTTGTTGTTTTTGCTTCTTCTCGCTTAGACGACGACGTTGGTACCGACGAGCCTTACGACACCACTACCCAGGACCTAGCCCAGTACCCGGCTGCTGAGCTTCCAGGCAAGTTATCACTCACATGAATCATCGAGTTCTCTTCCACTTGTTGTCGATACTATCCTTTTGTCTACTATTGCTAGCCCTATGTATCGTTGCTATTCTCCGAACCCATCACATGATTCCCTGAACCAATGATATTGCCTCACCTCCATACCCACAGCCTTTGTTTGTGCCTGTTATCTAGCATGCTTAGGGTTGCTTTTGCTCGAGCCTGTTGTCGGTTACTTCTTTTATTATCGTGCTATTATTATCTGTTACCGTTCCGAGGGCTCGAATGTTAATCAATCAATCCTGTTAATGCTGCTGTTAATAATAATTTGATGATAAGGCACCGGCAGGAGGCCCTTTGTGGTTTTGAGGCCTGCTAGTGTCGACCCTAATAGGAAAAGGGTCTTGTCTACTGATCCATGATGAGCGCACTACCCGCATGTGGGAAGCGAGTATGGGCGCCCCCCTCAACTTGACTCGATTCGCATCTCGTCCAAATCGCCGTACTAGTTCGGGCTTTCCATTTGCTGCATCATATGCAGGTACGAACCCGAGGCCAGGGTGGAACTTTTGTAGTCGGCATTTAGGGCGGCGTGGTCTTCCAGTGCTATGAGGGTCCTCCTTTTCTTCGGGGGGGCTCGATTAGCCGCGCACGCACAGCACGCGGTGCTTTGGGCTTGATGCGAAGAACAGTTGGTTGTGTTGAGTGTCTCGCTTGGTGGGTTTGATTCCCATCTGGCGGGGTATTCTTACGTGTACGGTTACTACGGTGCACCCCTGCAGGGATAAATCTTCTCGAGAAGCCGTGTTTTCCGCGGTTATGGATTACTTGGTGAAAGTACTGGCTAACAAGTACTCAGGACAACTTAAACATAATGATAACCATGTTTCACCCAATGACTAATAACTTGACTAGTAATAGGTTATTCACACAATAACTTGATTCACCTTATTACAACGGTGTGAGTTATCCTCGGATTGCTTCTTCGGATAAGGGGCGAGATCCAGGATGGGTTTGTTTTGAAGTTATCTTTCAGTTGGTTACAATTCCTCGATCTTATCTTTTCTATTAGCCGGACACAAGTAGTTATCTCTGTAGTTGGTTAGAGCAGCCCGCTGCAGCTTTTATTATACCTATCTTCTTCCGTTGATCCCAAGCATCAATGCTTGTGTTGACGGGTAACTCCTTGATGAAGTGTGAGTCTTGCTTGCCAGTACTTGGATGTACTGACCCCGTTGGGGCTGTGGTTTACGCAGAGTACGACTACGGCTACGATGATCCCCAGGATGGCTACTTTGTGGAGTTCGACGATACTGCAGACGAGTAGTTGGCTGGACCCCGGGCAGGATCCAGGACCTACGTGGATGGGCTTCGTTTTTCGTTATTTTCTCCGGCTTCTTAAGCCTTGGATTTGTCTGTACTCAGACCCATTTGATTGCTTCCGCTGATGTAATGGATGATATGTTGGGACATGTGTCCTCTGGATGAGTGTTTTGCTATCTCTGCCTTAGTGAAGGCTATTTGCAAACTTATTTCATTCTTTTGTGTCTTAGAGACAGTTTGTGCTATCATTTCGTTCAAAGCTGTTGACGTACAGTGCGTGCTTGAATATGAAGTACGTCGACAGTAGTGCCTTAGGTTCCTAGCGGATAGTTTACTTCGACGGTGGGAGCAGGGCTTGTGTTGTCGCGCATAAGCGCAGGCCTACCAGGAAGCTGGGACGTGGGAGCAGGTATGCCCCATAATCCAAGCACCTGACTTCCAGTTCGTGCGATGAGTATCCTCTAGAAACCGGGGTGCGACAACAGTGAATACGGTGAGTGCAAATCGACAAGTGGTTACTCAGGACCAGTTAACGGAGGCTTTGAAAGGGAAGGCAGTGGATAGGAGGGCGTGCTTTAGGTGTGGATTATCGAGTCATCAGCTAGGAGATTGTGACACACCGCTTTGTGTTATATGTTAAGGCAGAGAGCATGTCTCGGGTCCATGTCATCTTCTATCAGCACCAAAGCCAAATTTGATACAGTATGGGTATGCTAATGAGGAGCTTATGTTTTTTGGGATGTCTTGCTCTGAGGATTATAAACCAAAGTTGCTAAATCATAGGCTAGCTTCTTTGGTGGTGAATGGTGGTGAAATGACAATCCCTCAAATTATCACTCAACTCCAGAGGCTTGTACCTAGAGAAATTTTCAGTGGAGTGTATCTCAAGTTGGACACAATGTCTTCAAGGTACAGTTTCCATCAAGGCAAGAAACTAGAGAGGTTGCAAATTTTTGGGACTTTCTGTGTTCCTGGTAGTGAGTGCAAGATGACTATAGAAATACTTGGTCTAAAAAGGTTGAGCCTATGGATACTCTTCCTGCTTTTTGGGTGAGAGTAGCTGGTATACCAGAGGAACACATTGGAGATTTCCTAGCTTTGTGGTCTGTTGGTTTTTGTTGGGAAAACCATTGAGGATTGACATGGATTTCACTAGAGAGCACAAGGTGTTGAGGATTTTGGTTGGTTGCTTGAACTACACTAAAATTCCTCCCACATTTCCTTTCTTTATTAAAGATGGCATTTATAATTTTATCCTTTGAAGTGGAGGGGGAAGCTAATCAGGGAGAGGATGTTCAAATGGAGGATTCCAGAGGGATAATGATGAGGATGATGGACTTGGTGATGACTTCCAGGATGCATTGGCTAAGGAAGCTAGCTTAAAAAAGAATAATACAAATGCAAAGGTTCTAATGTTGATTCAGGTGCTGATCCAATGCTGGAGGGGGTGGCTCTAGTGGACACTCTAATATGCAACATAGTCTAACACGTTCTGCTGGTGGTTTGGTTTTTTCTCCATTAGTTCAGAATATTTCGGTGAAGCTAGAGAGGAGATACAGAGAGTTTTGTTTGGTGATGATAACTCAAACATGTCTCAGGCAGCGTGGATACTTGTATTGATAAGGACACCATGGTTGATTCGATCTCAGGTGGTGAACTGATGAAGAACACGCAGCACGTTGACCCTGCCCGCAGTATTGACGCAGAATTGCTCTGCCGTGGCTCCGTTTTGGCTCCAGGGCAGGCTGCCGCGGGCAGGTTCTCTGCCGCGGGCACGAGACAGCAATTGGAGGCAGAACATGCTGCCCGCTGCAGCGCTGGCTGCCGTGAGGGGGTTGGCGTCTGCCGCGGATCAACGGCAGGACTTTATGGTCAGGTTGCTGCCGTCGAGAACACGAGTGCCACGCCGATGATGGGTCTTGTTGCTGTGAAAGGAAACATGGAGGCTTCATTGGAGGTCCCTACTGTACTATACAGCTAGCTGGTGTTGCTGTTGATGGGTGCGTTTCGGAGGTGGATGGTGGCATCATGAAGAAGAATTTTTCTTCTACATCTCCTAATGTTGATGAAGGTAACAGTGAACTACTTATTGAAGATGTTCTAAGTACTTTCGTAACTCCAACTAAAGCCATCTCGTGCAGATCTAATGGCATTCGGTGGAATTGCTAACCCTGCATCGGAGGGAAGGAGATCAAGTGCGAGGATTCGTGCAATGCCAGACGCTGATAACGATCCAGGAACGTGCTTCCATGCGTGCTTCTCAGCGTGACTCAATGGGATCAGGTACAAAAACCAAACGAATTTTATCTTTTACTACTCTACCTGATGATTTAATTGTTGATAGAGCGACCAAATTAGGAATTTCTTGGGGTCGAGTGTTGAGGAGAGACATGTTTCGGTTATGGCTTTAAAACAAATAGAAGAGTCACGGAAACTTGTAGTGTTTAAGTAATAATTTGGGGGATAATAATCTGGAGTCAACCGATAGCCTAGTCATATCTCGAGCGGCTAAATTTATGTGATGATGACAACCTAGATATACAGAGGATATAGAGGATGCATTGGATATTCCTATTTCTAAACTAAAGAAGAATCGAAAAACAAAGACTATTGTGTCCGCAATTCTAGGCCTAGAAGAAGTAGTAGATTAAAAACAAAATTATAGATATTTCTTATGAGAGGATTTATATGGAAATCAAATGGTTTGGGGGATACCGCAAAACAAAGCTGTTAGTGAAATGGTTAGTGATAACAAGGTAGATTTCTTTGCCTTATTGGAGACAGGGAGATCAAGTTTCTCAAATGGTTTTTTGAAACATTTAGTTGGTGGGGTGGAGTTTCTGTGGTATTGTCTACCCCCTCAAGGTCGTTCTGGAGGGATTTTGGTTGGTTTTAACCCACAATCGTTAGTTAACAATGTGACGGCTGGGGATTATTGTGTCAATTTCATATTAAGTCCAAAGAAGATGGTTTCTCTTGGGCGTTGGTTATTGTGTATGGGGCGGCTCAGGATGAAAAAACCAGAGTTTCTTGCAGAGTTAGTACGGATTTGTGATGGAGAATCATTGCCTATGTTGATAGGTGGGGATTTCAATATTATTAGAAGAAAAGAAGAGAAGAATAATGATAACTTTAATTCGAGATGGCCTTTTATTTTTAACGCTATCATTGAGAGTCTGACTTGAAAGATTTAGAAATGTCAGGTAGACAATATACCTGGGTGAGTAGACACCCCACTCCTGTCTTAGAAAATTGGATAGATTTCTTGCCAGTGTTGATTGGGAACAAAAATATCCATTGGTATCTGTGAGGGCACTAACTAGGACAGAGTCTGATCATGTACCTATCTTTATTGATTCAGGGGCACCAGCTCATGTAGGTAATACATCGGTTTTCTTTTGAGTTGGCTTGGTTACGTAGAGAAGGTTTCTTTGAGATGATCAAAAAAGAGTGGAATACAGTGGTTAATGGATCCAATGCTATTGAAAATTTGCAACATAAGATTAGACACTTACGTAGTTTTCTTAGAGGTTGGGCTAAGAACATAAGTGGGGAATATAAGAAGCAACGAGATAGATTGTTGTTACTTATAAAAGAATTGGATCTAAAATCTGAAATTATGCCCTTAAAAATCAAGAAATAGAAGATAAAAATAGTGCTGAGTCCTTCCTGTCTAAATTGAGACGTGAGGAAGAATCGAAATGGGCTCAAAGGGCTAAAGTGAGACACATTCAGGAGGAGGGAATAACACAAAATACTTCCATTTGATTGCAAATGGCAAAAGAAGAAAGAAGATGATTTATCAGTTAGAACAAGATGAGGGGAACTATCTTAGGACAAGAGAATCTAAGAGTATTCATCTCAGAATACTATAAAAAATTATTTGAGCATCGGTTCCAAATTCATTTTCTTTGGATGAGACCTATATTGATGATCTGACTCAGGTCTCTAATGAGGAAAATGCTTTGCTTGTGCTCCTTTTACTGAGGAAGAAGTATTAGAAGCCATCTCACAAATGGAGCATAATAAAGCACCTGGTCCTGGTGGGTTCCCTGCTGAATTTTACCAGTTTCTTCTGGAGTGTTATCAAGGTTGACTTGATGGCCCTTTTCAGCCAATATGAGGGTACTTTGCCCCTCTATAAGCTAAATTTTGGTGTTATTTCTTTGCTCCCTAAGATAGATGATGCATGTAGGATTGAGCAGTACTGTCCATTTGTCTACTCAATGTGAGTTTTAAAATATTTACCAAGACGGGAACGAAAGAATCACTGCGATTGCTCAAAGAGTTATAAAACCATCCCAGTCTGCATTTCTACCAGGTAGGAATATTCTGGAAGGAGTTGTAGTATTGCATGAAACCATACATGAGCTTCATCGGAAGAAAATGGATGGGGTCATCTTTAAAATTGATTTCGAAAAGGCCTATGACAAGGTTAATTGCTTTCTTGCAACAGACATTGCGTATGAAGGGTTTTAATTCTAAATGGTGTGACTGGGTGGCTAGTTTCATCCAAGGGGGAAGTGTGGGAGTACGTGTTAATGACGATATTGGTCACTATTTTCAAACTTTAAAGGGCTTGAGACAAGGGGATCCTTTATCTCCAATCTTATTCAACCTGGTTGCAGATATGTTGGCAGTCCTTATTGATAGAGGTAGGAGGACAACCAAGTGGGGGGTTTGATGGAACAATTAGTGGATGGGGGGATTTCCATTCTTCAGTACGCTGACGATACGATACTTTTCCTAGAGCATGATATTGAGAAAGCTCAACATGAAATTGATTTGTCCCTGTTTGAACAGCTGTCGTGGTTGAAAATAAATTTCCACAAGAGTGATTTTCTGCTTTGGTAGAGCTGCTGAATTTACATGAATACCGTGAGGTTTTTGGGTGTGAGGTCGGGTCTCTTCCTTTTAAATACCTAGGTATTCCGATACATCATAGGAGACTTTTAAAGGAATGGAAAATTATCGAAGACAGATTCGAACAAAAATTGAGCTCTTGGGTGGGTAAATTATCTTATGGAGATAGGTTGGTTCTAATCAATTCGGTATTGACAAGCCTACCTATGTTCCTACTGTCTTTCTTTGAAATACCAGTGGGGGTCAGGAAAAGATTAGATTATTTCAGGTCTATTCTTCTGGCAAAGTGACTCTAATAAGAAAAAGTATCGTCTCACTAAATGGAATATAGTGTGTCGTCCGAAGGACCAAGGGGGTTTAGGTATTGAGGTATTAGATATTAAAAATAAGTGTTCTGAGTAAATGGCTCTTCAAGATTTTAACTGAAGATGGGGTTGGCAGGAGCTGTTATCTAATAAAATCTGGCTGTGAAAAACTTTGGCTCAAGTGGAAGCTAAACCCACTGATTCTCCTTTCTGGAAAGGAATTATGGGGGTTAAGAAGATTTCTTCAAGCATATTGAATTTAGGCTGGGAAATGGAGAAGGGATTAGATTTTGGGAATGCTTGGCTAGGGAATTCTCCTCTTGCATCTCAATACCCATCGCTGTATGCAATTGTGCGACAGAAAAATGCTTTGGTCTCTGAGGTTTTTAGACAAACACCGTTGAATTCAGTTTAGAAGGTCACTTACTGGGGATAAATGGGAGTCTTGGCTTTGTTTACTAACTAAACTAATAGAAGTGCGGTTATCACAAAGTAAAAAGACAGATGGAGAATCTCGGATTCTGGTTGCTTTTCTAAATCCCTTATGTTGATACTATGCATGGGCATACTAGATATTTACGTAAATATTTGTGGAAACTAAAAGTACCCCTAAAAAAAAATTCATGTGGTTCCTTTCTAGGAAAGAATTAACAAAAGAAACTTAGCCAAAAGGAAATGGGAGGGGTGTACAAAGTGTGTTTTTCGTGGAGCGAAGAGTCCGTAGAACACCTTTTTATTTCATGTGATTTTGCAACTAAAATTTGGCGTTTGGTTCATTTCACTTATAGTATCTCACCCCCAAAGAGTATTAAAAACATGTTTGGTAACTGGCTATTTGGGATAGACAAAAAAACTAAAGCGTTTATACGCATAGGTGTATGTGCTTTTCTCTGGGCAATTTGGAATTGTCGGAATGGAATATTTTTAACAAACAGAAGATTGGAAACTTTATGCAGGTTGTGCTTCAAGCTACGCATTGGATCCAAGCGTGGGCAGTGTTGCTCCCAGAGGATCAAAGAGGACGTTTGGCTACTGGATGCACTCGAATGATGGCGGTCATTCGGGCTATCTACAGCAGGGGTGGATGGTTGCACACTAAGCGTCTAACTGATGCTTAGTATTATCACTGTTTGCTAGAGTGGCTTTGACCCATCCTAGTAATTTTATAGACTCATTTTGTGTGAGAGTCTCTTTACGTTTTCGATTGATGTAAGATCTTAACTGAATGATACTCTTTTAATAAAAGCCGTGTGCATCAATGCGATGCAGAGGCTGGGTTTCCCTTTTCAAAAAAAAATGAACACAACTTAATCACAGGAAATGTAAATACATGTAGATATTACTGTACTTAGCAGTTAGCGCTACTACCTTGATCTTGGTTTATTTGATCGAGAGAAGTAGAAGTAAGAGGTACGTGGTGCTCTGGCAAGCAAGAGATTTTGGCCTTGTGGAGCCATATCATCAGGTTCGCTGCAGAATCGAAGTCCCAGTGGGTCTTATGTGTGGCAGCTAGCTAGTTTTATGATTTTCAGGAGTGAGGCTGGTGTGTTGTTGATATGCCTTGATTTTATTTATCAGTAAAGATAAAAATACAATTCCTATGCACAACCAAAGAAAGAACGTGTTAATCAAGTAGCTATTGTTTTTTGTGTGGTACGACTGCCCAGAGATATTTCGTCGTATACATTCTAAAATTGTCCCTAATCAGAGTTAACGTGGGATATTTCATTATCGGTTTTGCTAAATCTCAGTCGACTGAGACTTTTTTAAGTCTCAGTCACTTTTTAGAAAAGTGCAACCGTAGTTCAAAAAAAAGTGCAATTGCACTTTTCTAGACAGAAATGTGCAACGGGTTCAGTTGCACTTTTCTGGCGTACGAGTACATGCCCAACGGCAGCCCCATCTGTTAGACTAGACTTGGACGACAAAATTCTTTTAATTTTTATTCTCTTTGAATTTCTACCTCAGCACCAATGTGCAACTACAGATTTTCGAGTAAGTAATAACGTAACGTAACGTAACAGGTTGGTGTTACAAGAAAGGGCAGCTGCTGGCGTACGAGTACATGCCCAAAGGTAGCCTGGACCAGCACCTCTTCCCGCGCAGCCTTGGGGGTCACCTCGCGTCGCCGCTCGCCTGGGCATCACGTTCGGCGCGCTCGTTTTATGATTTTCAGGAGTGAGGCTGGTGTGTTGTTGATATGCCTTGATTTTGTTTATCAGTAAAGATAAAAATGCAATGCCTATGCACAACCAAAGAAAGAACGTGTTAATCAAGCAGCTATTGTTTTCTGTGTGGTATGACTGCCCAGAGATATTTCGTCGTATACATGATTTATAGAATGTGTCTTTGCATTTATTAAAAATGCGTGACTTGTTTGTGAAACTCTATACTTGTATGGTTATTCTAAAGTTGTCCCTAATCAGAGTTAACGTGTGATATTTCATTATAGGGAAACGCTTAGAATCGTCCGGGGGAACGAGCGCTCGTATCCCCCGCACGGACAGCGCGCCACGCGTCCACTTCACGAGGAGAAGCGGTGCCAGCGAAAGGGCGAGGGCCCACCTTATCTCTTCCTGCGAGCGGTTCGGCGTCATTTTCTTCCCAAATCGAAGCCACACACACTTTCCCCCACGGGCCAGCTCCTCCCGACCGCCGCTCAGCCATGCGCTTGAGCTCCTGCCGCCGTCACTCCAAACTCCGGCAAGTTATCGCCCCGCACGAGCTCTCCTACCTTGCTTTTTCTCCGAACTCTTCTTCCTCCACCACGCATCCAACCACGCTGCCACATCGTAGCTTCAAATCGAGGCTGATTCCGGAGGACGCCGTCGTCGCCGGCCGTCGCCAAGGCACGCCTGCGAGCGGTGCTCCCATGGGCACCGACCCGTGCTCCCGGCGGCGGCCGGAGGTGCTCCCAATGGAGTCTGGTGGTGCTCCCGTGGAGATCGGGCCGCGCTCCTAGCGGCGGCCGGAGGTGCTCCCATAGGCACCGGGCCGTGCTCCCAGCGGCGACCGGAGGTGCTCCCACAGGCACCGGGCCGTGCTCTACAGAGCATTTTTTAGCAAATCTCCTCTTATGTTTTTTATCTCGATTTTGGTGCGCATTTTTTGTGTATGTGCTGTAACAAAAAAAAATCTCTATGTGAGCAAACAAATCTCTCTATCTGAGCAGGAGAATTTCTCTATATGAGCAAAAGAAATTCTCTATCTGAGCAAACCCTTAGAACATTTTTAGCATTTTTATTGTTATGTTTTTTTCTGGATGTGGGCGCAATTTTTGTGTACGTTTTGTAACAAACAAAATTCTCTATCTGAGCAAAAAAAATTCTCTATGTGAGCAAAACAATTTCTCTATATGAGCAAAAACATTTCTCTATCTGAGCAAACCCTCAGAACAATTATAGCAATTTTTTTTGTCTATCAGAGCATTTTTTGTATGCTTTATAGCAAATTTTTTCTCTATCTCGATGCAAATCCTTGGAACAATCAGAGCAAAAAAATTCTCTCTCGATGCAAATCCTTCAAATAGTGCAGTTTTTTACAATCTTATAGCAATTTGTTTCTTCTCCGAAAGCAAAATGCAGATAACCACTGTAGCAGAAATTTCGGGGGACTCGTCAAGCTTTGCATGGCGGCGCAACCAAGATTTTCCATGGCGGGCGCAACCAAGCCGTGCCAGCGACAGCCGGAGTGGATGCTGCAATTAGGCTCCGATGGCGCTGCCAGCCATGGATTTTTTTGCGATGCTACCTGTCGCAGTCGGGGGCTGCTACAGAGATGGAAGGCGCTGACTAGTAGTCATTGACGGCGGTGCTCTGATAGCGGTTGCCGGCCACAACGACTCGGTGGGGGTATCGCCGGAGATCTCGAAGGCAACGGTTGAGGTGCGGGGGGGGGGGGGGGGGGGGGTCAACAGGAGATGTTTGCGGTTCAGGGCGTTTTTTTCTGGGGTCGCGTCTGTGTGTTCTCGCGGGGGAGAGGACGCGCGTCTCGATCAGACGGTGGAGCGCGTCTCGATCAGACGGCTAGCGACCCGGGGGATCGGGCGTTTTGATCCCCCGGGGGACGCTCAGCGCTTCCCATTATAAGCCCTTACTTCGGTCTGCCCCGTAAACCTCGATTTAGAAGAAAAAAAAAGGCCGTTGGCAGGACCGGCCTGCCCGTGATCCATATCCAATCACGTGTGTGTCGTATTCATATACGGTGGGCAATATCGAGGACGGCCCTTGGCCTCACTTCTGATACCCGGCACCACAACGACTTGGAAAAAACCGTCTGATCGTCGTACGCCTAGCTAATCAAGGTGTCAAACCGCCCGTCCGTCGTGACCAAGCGCCGCACTTCGACGTCTGCCTCGCTTGATCCACTGGCGCCCATTAGTCGTGTTGTAGGCTCTGACATTTGCCCTGCTAGATGCATCTTCCCCTCCGGCCTCTGCCTCGCCGGATCCACGAGGATCGTCGTGCCCTAACTGATCAAAGAGGCCGACACACCATCATCACCTCCAGCGTGTGTCTCGCCGGATCCACGTGCCACGTCGATGCAACTCACCATTCGCCGTGCCCTAGTGGCCGCCACACCATCGTCGCCTCCGTCTTCTGCCTCGCTGGATCCAGGAGCCTTGTTGCTGCAACTCGCCATTCGTCGTGCCCTAGCTGAACAAGGAGGGTGCCACACCATCGTCGCCCCCGTCGTCTGCCTCGCCGGATCCACGAGCCTCATTGCTGCAAGTCGCCATTGTCCGTTCCCTAGCTCATTAGGGAAGCCGACACAACATCTTGGCCTCCGACGTCTGCCTCGTCAGATCCACGTGCCTGATCGTTGCAGTCGCCATCTAAGGCGTCCACACCGCGATTTAGGCCGCTCGGTCTTCATTCATCCGATGCCCTCTCTGTTGCCGTGCTTCGCCCTTTGTCCGGTCCATAGCCGCATTGCTCGTGTTTAGGTATGCACGCATCCTCTTTTTTTTTTGCTGTCGTCAGTACTATAATAGTTATGTTTGGGAAGAAAAATCATCGTACTTAATTCTACTGTTTAACTGAACGTATATCATGTGTTTTGTAGAGATAGATGAGTTCAACTCATATTCCATGGATGCCATCAATTAAAATGCCGATGGAAATGTGGATGCAAATGTGGATGAAAATGTTGATGAAAATACCGAAAAAATGCTGATGTAAATGCCAATGCAAATGGTGATGCTGCATCTTGGCCATCATAAAGGATGCCCAATCCAGTGGCGATGAAAATGTTGATGAAACTATCAACACTGATTCATTGGTCATCATACTCATTTTTTGCTCCCAGACGCTGACCATCCCTGTGATAATGGAAATGGTGATGAATCTAACAACAACGTTTGGTCATCGTACGCAATTTTTCCTTCAGAGCATGACCATCTTGTTGAGAATGGAGCCGCTGATGCTAACGTGAGTCGTGTTTGTGTTGATTATACTCTATTGCAGCTGACAACATTTAAACTTACTATTATTTTGCTTTAAAAATTGTGTGGGTAGATGTCTTTGGTGATAATGGGCACAACTATTCAGAGGCAGAATAATCGTACGCTGATAACATTAATCAGGTATGTTTATTATTTTGTACGACATAAGACTGTGTTATGATGTTTTCTAAGTTTTTTTTAGTTGGAAGCTGGCGACAGTAACGAGTACGATGACCATGACCTTCACAAGGAACCGGAGATAGACATTGAGGATATTGAAGATCAACAAAAATCACTGGATAATTATTGAAAGGTAATGGGCACGAAGTTTGATTATGATTATGCGGCGTATATGTTCTATAATAACTACACGAAAGAGCATGGCTTCATCATAAGAATGCAGAGGGTTAAGAAAAGAAAAGGTATTAGAGGAGAAGTACGTTTGAGGAAGTTTGTGTGCTCCAGGGAAGGGAAAATACGATAAAAGTTCTTGGCCATGGAAGGCCGCACCCGTAGGCTAAGACCTGAGAGTCGGTGCAACTGCATGGTGAAACTCACAGTGAAGTTTGATAGAACTATAGACAAATGGTATTTTGATAATTTTATGGACGATCACAACCATGTGCTACCTCGAGTCGATGAGGTCCCATTTCTTTGGTCACACAGAAAGATCAAGGAATTTCAAAAGGCAGAAATAATAGCAATGGGAGAGGCTGGCATCAGAAAGCACATAATCATGGAAAATTTTATAAGAAAGTATGGAGGGTACGACATGGTAGGTGATGGCTGACGTTGGTAAACCCCAAGAGAAAGGTTGTGAAGAGTGCAGCGGCAAGTTTTCCCTCAGAAAGAAACCAAGGTTGAATCGACCAGTAGGAGGACAAGCAATTTCTGAAGGTTGATGCAGCTGAGATGGCAGGGCGCACTACCGGTTCAGCAGCAACGTAGACCCTACACAACACAATCAATTCACTTTGCCCGAACGATGCAGTGGGGTTGTCAATCTCACCGGTTTTGCTAAACACAAAGAGGTTAAACGTATGGTGTGGAAAATAGTATGAGAACAATATGAAAATAGTAGTAGCAGTGTGAAAGCAGTGTGAAAATAGTGGAAACAGTGGATATATTATCAGTATGAGAAAATGGACCGGGGTCCACAGTTCACTAGAGGTGCCTCTCCATAAAAGATAGCTAACATGCGTGGTGAACAAATTACAGCTGGACAATTGATAGATAATGAAACATGCATGACATAAAGATTACTATGAGATTCATGCAGGCATTACAACAAAATACATAGATCGTCATTCAACTGCATCTATGACTAATAATCCACCCTCCGAATATCATCCGAACAAACGTTGGATATTAAGTTGTAAGCAACAGATTATCACAGTAAGCAAAGTGTGTAATGTAAACAATGTGGCTTGTAATACTAGAGACCGGCGTTGCGACTGACATGTGGCTTGTACCACATAAAACAACTAGTTGATCGGTGTTGTGGTTGCAGGTTCGTAGGTAAGAAACGGTTCTTATTGCGGCAGCCCCATGAGCCACGTAAAACTTGCATAAAGACAAAGTAGAAGCGCCTAACTTTATGTTGTAGGGGGCAAAGGATATTACATGGTAAAGGTGAGCTTATGAATTATTCAGACTAACCTTTTCATGTGGAGGCATCAAGGACTTGGTGCTGTTTCGGAGCGCATGATGGAGATCAAGGCGCGACGACCATATCATATCAATCTACACTTCTTTCATTTTATGTTACTAGTTGATTTGCACGTGCAACGCACGTCTTCATAATTTATGAGAAAACCCATATTAGTGCAGATATCTCAACAATGATTCCATAATTTATCATCTACAGGAAAGTCATGGCAATCAGAGTTGAGAGGAAATCAACTTCTGGTTAAAAAACGTCGGAACAATAGTACATATGTCCCCCCTCACAACCAGAAGGCACCACACCAACTCAACATTGACCGGTCAAAACCAACAGTACTATCACAAATTCCCAATTCTAGAATCCGAAATAGATAGTCATGGAGAGCTTAGTCTTCCACCGTCGGCCAACACTACAGGAACACATCAAGGATAGCACGCAACAACTTAAGGGCAGCACCGCATCCATGGCAAGCCGTACCAGCGAGCCATAGCGTCATCCGTTAAGACGTGTGTCGTCACCCCCCGCGTCCATGACAAGCTGTCCCATCATCGTGGCCTTCTTGGGTATCGTAGCAGCTATGAACCGAAGACAATACACTTGACATGCACAAAATAAGAGGGGTATTGATATGTAATAAAGGTTTGCCATAAGATTCCAATTCTTGCACTAACTGAACATATTCGATGGAGTATACTGTGTTTCAGCCATGACACAGAAAAAACGATTAGGTTAGAGAAAATGCAAAGTGCATAATAATCTTTTCTATTATCAGTTTAGTGGGAACACAAATATCTGTAATACAACAACCTGATTACCATCTCAGATATCATTAGCAGATAATTTACTATATCAGTCTGGTTGCAATCTCATTAGAATGGAGATGTTCTGAAATATGATTAAGTGTAACTTTTGTTACAGAGCGGTGAAAACTTGGCCTCAATATAGCACAAGCTAGGTACGCAAGTTAGTTTCTTATATCCACAATTTATGCTTGTTGTGAACCTTTGCTACCGTAATCATTTGACACAGCAAAACAACGAAAAAAATTCGAATTTGCAGAATTAATATAAATTGGTTCCTCTACTAAAAAAAATCTCAAACATGTGACAAACAAATATGAAGGCAAAGCCTCGACAGAAATTGGGCATGTGGTGAATGATTGGCCAAAAATACAGAATTAACTTTACCAACAACACTGCAGTATCTCGATTGATTTTTTATTTAAAAAAAGTACATATTGAGAAAGAAATAACTGATTCTGTAAAGGTAGCGGCACATATATTTGACTAAGGAAAAAAAAGTAGGCTAAATCATGGCTCAGCTATTCTTATATAGTTATATGACAACTATTCACCGTCATGTAGATTACACAAGAGAGAGAGACTTCCAATCAGAGTAATTCATAAAATCCACACTGGTAAAAATTGGGAGCAAAGTTAATATTATCTTTGATTCGTCACAAATAGCTGATTTGTGGTACGCATTGAAAAGAGAGTTGTAATATGCAGGGAACTATTAAAAAACATGTGAACGTATGTATAGAAAGATAAGTAAAACGTCACAACATAAGCATAGTTATTACATAAGTACCTGATTTTTTTTGAGGTTAAAGTTACGTACCTGATTTATTATTCTGCATCATTACATTTAACTTGCTTCCTTGGGGGTGAGGATGAATCCATCAGAAGGGAGACAACCAAATCAATAACCTGGAATTTATCTATTGACTTGGGCATGAACAGTCCGAAATTATTCTATCTTGATAAAAGCGTGCAGGTACCATTAACAATGGACATGATTGTGATGTTTGCCCCACCACTGGTTTTAATGTTGTACCGTGTGGTTGCTACTAATATAGCGGGGCGAAAGCCTATTTCGGCAACATTAACACTCGAACTGGTATTAGAGATAAACAGTGAATTCATGGACCGGCTTACTTTGTTGCTGGGTAGGTGCAGGAGTAAGCAGCTAAGAACTCTAGAATGATGTCTAAACTGCTCTACCGGTTCATTGCAGTTACTTTCGCCGTGGCCTAAGGGCATCTTTAACAGTTTGTTGGTTAACTTGTTGGTAAAATTGTACATGTCATCAACCAACAACACATCTTACAACCACTCCAATGGTTGTATGTAGTTTGACCAATAGAAGGTGAGAGAATGTGCAAGACCTCTCTCTATTCTACCTCGGAGCTTGTGCAAGGGTTGTTGGTTAATCTACATATAATCTCACTCTCTCACTTCATTTATTTTATGCTACATCATCAAAAATTCTATGTGGCAAAATCTACCAACGTCTATCTTACAACTATTGGAGATGCCCTAACGGAAGGTGGCAGCGGCCGAGAGCGGCCGAGCTGCATCAAACTACCATTCTATATACACCTCCTCCTCGAATGTAATAATAACATCGCCTCAGAGACTTTGGCGACAGAATCTGCGTCAAACTACAATCAATATACACCTCCAACTCCACCTCCACTACAATACCATCGCCTTGTGTAATGGCGGCGGAGGCCAAATCAGCATCAAACTGCAACCAAGGGAGATTTAAATCTTCGAGGAAGGGCAAACCCTTCATGGATACACACCTCCCTCCAATTGCAATGACACAAGTAAACTGCATCTTCCACACATGAACACCTAGAACCAATGGAAGTCCAATATTATTTAGCACAAACAAATTCTCTACACTAAATTACTGAAATCAGAACTCCATGAAGCCAAAATTCAGCATTATGCAAAAACATATATTGGTTTGACTGATAGCTTGGCACGCCCTATGCCGGCAAGGAAACATGCAATTCTCTAGTTCCCTCGATGGAGCTGGCAACCTCGAGAAACTGGCACTCGGCAACGCCTGCGTCTCGGCGCAGGTTCTGCCGAGTCTCACAGGCAGCACTCGGCAGAAACTAATGCCGTGTATCAACGCGACACTCGGCAAAGATATTCACCGACGGCGCATGTGGCTGCAGAGAGAGAGGTGGGGTGTCAGTATTTTTGCCGAGTGTGACACTCGGCAACTCTTTTCGCCGAAGAGGACGTGCTGGACACATGGAGCCTCCTTGGTGTCTAACGTTTGCCGAGTGTATGGGGAAACACTCGATAAAGATGCACAGTCCATTCCGTTGCGAGACTAAGGAACAGACCATTCCAGTTATTTATGCCGAGTGTGGAGCAGAAAGACTCGGCGAAGGCTATGCTGAGCAGCCCGTGTTTGGGCACTTGGCAAAGTTCGTTTTGCCGACCAGAACGGCGCCGAGTGGGGACTGCCGAGTGGCACACTCGACGAAGTGTTTGCCGAGTTTTATATACCCTTTTCCATGTATTTCTGATACACGGCTTTTCAGTAGTGACGTCTTCTCAGGCCCTTCAGCAGATGTCCACTCACACACCCCCAGTCCCCAATGTCTTCTTCCCCTAGCTCAGTGGCGCTCACACCCCTAACTCGAAATAGGCTTTCGCTCCGCTATATTAATATAGCAACCACCCGATACAAGTTTTGAGACCACTGCTGGGGCAAAACAGCACAGTCACGCCCAAAAGAAACGAAAGAGAAAAAGAAAAGAAAACAACGCCAACATAGGTGGATCAACGAAAACAAAAGGGACTCGCATCCGTTGCGCTCTCTCCGGCAAAGTCCCACCACTATCCTAGCACTCTGCAATATCGCGTACCAAACAACACCTCCAAGAAAAAACAACGACGACGTTGCTGCTGTCCGGACGGGTCCTAGGATTTCTCCTGTATGCTACAGGTAGTGGGGAAGAGGTACACCCAACGCCCTTCAGGAAGGAAGGGCGACACTCACAAGCACCACCGCGTCGGTGTCAATTAGACAAGGATTTCTCCCGACCTCGAAACCCACACCCCTGGACAATCCGACATGCTCCACCCATCTTGCCACCCACCAACAAACGCCGCCACGGAATTGAAGCCCCCAATGTCGTATCACCAGGAGAGCACCACACGACCGGTCGAACCGAGGAGAACCCGTCGTAGACAGGGCGGCAGTAGCACAACCATGTGGGAGGGATCGACCTCCACCGCCGTAGACGGTAACCGACCGGACACAACATGGAGGAGCACACCACGCCACATTGGAGCCGGAGGTCGGCTGCAACACATCCACCTGGAGGACTACCTCCACCGCCATCGGCGGGTGCCGACCGGACGCGGTAGCAGAGACACACCAGGCTGGGCAAGCCCGGCCGGTCCCTGAGAGGGTCCGCGAAGTCTCCGCCACCACGCTGCTGCACGTAGGCCGACGCCGCTGCTACCCTCATGATCGGCACCAAAGGCCCGGCCGGACCCATACGGGTCCGCGAAGCTCCCGGCGCCACGCTGCAGAAGACATGTTGTCGTCGCCGCCGCCGCTCCGTCACAAGCATCCTCGTACCTCAGTCAAACCGGGTAGCCGAGTCGAGCTTGGGCCGTCACCAACCCAGATCTGGGCCTACAGGGCCCTGGCAGAACCCTAGCCACCCGCACCACCAACTGGCGGCGCCGCTGCTGCGCTCACCTCCGGCAGCCAAGGAGAAACAGAGAAGGTGCGCCATGTCTGCCGCCGCTGCGCCGTGTCCGCGGACGCTGCGCCAAGTCCGCCGCCACCACGCCGCCTCCCGGCCGAGCCCGAGCCGCCGCCGACCGAGGCGCACCGACGGCATACGGGCAGAGCCCCGCCTCCACCCATCCCGACGCGGGGAGAGAGATGCCGCCGCCGCCGGTGCCGCGCGGGCCGTTCCCGGCGGGATCTGCCAACAGCGGCGACTGGAGAGGGAGACGGGGGCGGGGGGGAAGGGAAGGCCAGGGGGCACGCGCCGTCGCCGCGTGGGGGCGACGGGCACGCACGAGCGGGGAGAGGGAGGGGGCGGGGGCGGGCCGCACCGCCGGCAACGGCCGGAACCCTAGGGGAGCGCTCGGGGGTCGCGGGTCCGCTTCTGTCACACAGTGATACTCGACACACCCCTAACTATGCACATGGAAACACATCTCGATTAATATAAATAGAACTTCATGCATGTGAGTTGTTAAAATGTAACAATAAAGATAACAATAGTGCACAAATGAAGTTACAAGAAAACATAATCCGATGCCTTCATATGTGACATTGAAGTCCCTCTTTAGTATACAGAAAATTTAAATGGAAAATCACATAAACATAAGATCCCACATTCTTGAAGCAAAAGACAAAAAGGTATATCTCTCTCAAAAGTCATGTGGTATCTCGATGACCAACATATTCTTAGGCAGCTTGATCTCCTGGAACAGCGCCTTTAGCTCGGTGTCCAGCACTGGTAGAAAAAAGGCCTTCCATACGCCCCCATCAGTCCCCAAACTTTGCGCACCGTGACTAAAGGGGTTTTAGTCCCGGGTCGGGAGGAGACCCACGACAGAAGGTCATGCGTCGTGGGTTGGGAAGCGCGTGGAGGCGCGTGGAGGGCTTTAATTCCGGTTTGCGTGGCCACCCGCGACTAATGATCCAGTCTGCTGGCCTCCCTGCCTTTAGTCCCGGTTGGCCTGGCCACCCGGGACTAAAGATACAAACTGCTCGCCTCCCGCGCGGAAAAAGGCGGTTTTATTTCGCGAGCGAGAGGCAGAAGGCGCCATTGCTACAGTGCGCACCCGAGTCTGTTTCTTCTTCTCTCTTCTCTTCTCTTCCTCTCTTCGATCTTCCTCCACCAAGCACCCATGGATGAAGTTTGGAAGACTGTCCGTGTGGCCACACCATGCGGCAAGAGTCTCGACGTGGCCTACACCAATAATTGCGAGAGGCTCCCCGGTCTTCTTGAGCATTTCAGCTATCTCTATGAACAAGCCGATGAACACCATAGGTTCTTCGGGCTTGATCTAGAGTATACGGCGGATCAACGGGGTGTTGCCGTCATCCAGATTGCGCTCAAGGAGTTCGTTTTGGTCTTGGTCAAGGTAACGCACACGTACAATCTTGCATTTTCGATTTGTTTGTTGCATCTGAAGAATACATGTGTTGCAACATATCTAACACGTTCTATTTTTGTTGTTGCAGTAGTTCAAAAGATTCTACGGCCCTTGTTGATTTTCTTGTCAACAAGGGGTACGACTTCTGCACCGTTGACATCACTCAAGACCGGCAGAAGTTGATGCGATTGGGTATTGTGATACTTGAAGATCACTACATTGATCTTGAGGATCTTATCCATTTTGATGATTTGTGCGGTCACAAGACCGGGATGGCTTCGATGGCAACCGCCTTCATCCATGCCGACTACAAAACCATGAAGTCTGGTTTCCCCTCCAAGAATCACATGCGTTGGGGGAAGACCCCACTGGACCGGATCAACCTCAACTATGCAGCCATAGATGCATACGTTTCCTGTTCCGCATCTACTCGACGGAGCTCAAGTAGATGGTGTTTGTACCGCATCTTGCGTTCGATATATGCATGTAATGGATATATATTAGTATGTAATGGATATTATTTCTATATTAATTCGTAGCTATATTATTTCTATATTATGTCAAACACACATTTCAAAACAAACAAACAAAAACACATCAAGAAAACAAACAATAACACATCAAGAAAACAAAACAGGAAAACTACCGTTTCTAAATTAATCTAAGCCATAGATGCATACGTTTCCTACGTGTTGTTCCGCATCTACTCGACGGAGCTCGAGTAGATGGTGTTTGTGTACCGCATCTTGCGTTCGATATATGCATGTAATGGATATATTAGTATGTAATGGATATATATTATTATGTAATGGATATTATTTCTATATTAATTCTAGCTATACTATTTCTATATTATGTCAAACACACATTTTAAAACAAACAAACAAAAACACATCAAGAAAACATATATCTAGTCAATACCAAACTCATCCAGTTGGATTTACTTCAAAATACATTTTTGAACTCATTCTAAAAATAATAGAAGAGCCTACTAGTCTTTTTAAGATTTTAAAATGAATTGGTATTATTTTTCTTAATTTTTTGATATATTATTTGTATTTTTAAGATTTTAAAATGAATTAGTTTTATTTTTCTTTATTTTTTGATATCTTCTAAGAGATCTAAGCCCAGGGCTATTCGAGTGCTGTGGTTGCTCCATTTTCTGTCCCCACCTACCAGTGACACCTATCGGTGGCCAGGTCGTCGGTCGGTCGGTTTCTTTGACCGTGGCGTTGTCTACTCCTTTTGCATATGTACTGGCCTGGTTGCATGTGTGGTATGTGGCGATGTGAGCCCTGGTCGGTTCGGTCTTTGCCTTCCACCGTCTGGGCTTCGCATCTGCGGCAACTTTTTTCTCTGCTCGTTGGTGGTGGCGGCGGCGGTCGGCGGCTCCTCTATGAGTATCTTTCTCTCCTTTGCATCTGTCCTTCGAGCGGTGCCGCTCAGCTTTGGCCGGGATTGTGGGCGCTGCATGCGCATGCCTTGTTTCCGGGTGCGGCGGAGGCCCTTTGGTCTCCGTTCTCGCCAGCTTCTCTTCTTCTCTATTATTTTTTGTTCTCTTCGGTGGTGTTGCATGCCTATTAGGCCTTGTGGTTTCTGTTGGAGGGCTCGCTTTCGCATCCCGGAAGAAAATCCTATACGACCCTCTCTAGAACGACCACGTCGTGGACCCGATCGTGCACCGTTAAGCAAATCTCAAAGCAAGACTAGCTTACCCCTTAACAATTGTTTTGCCACGTGTTAGGTGAAAAATATGGTCCACAGCTTGGGTCCTCGCATAGGTGGTCGTATAGGATTTTTTTCCTCGCATCCCTACCCTAGACTTGGATGCTTGCTCTCTTAGTGCGGGGATTGGCCGCTTTGCTGATTGGGGGTGCCCTCTTATATGTCAGTGCTTGCCCTCTTAGTGCGTGGATTGGTGGAGTGCTGCTAGCCGCCTTGTTGATTGTGGGGGATTGGAGCCTATTTGCTGTATGTACTTAATACTGGTGGTTATGTCCTATTTCTATTTGGTAGGAAATCAATTGTAATTGATCTGCAGGTTGAGGAGGCTGACCTTGAATTCGAGCAGGGAAAGTCGGTCCATTACTTTCCCTGGGGTGGAGCTACCGACAGCTTGCGCAACATTGCAAGCTGTGAGCATCAGGAGAACCTGCCTAATTGCAGTATCCTTCTTTTCCATGTAGTATATGCCAGTCTGGGCAGATTTCTGTAATGTTCATGTGCGAGACAAAAAAATTACTAAGGGGGATTTAGACAGACAGAAAAGCCTCGGCGACATCCAATTAACCTGTGACTTTTATATGGTGTTTACTAGCTGAAAATGATTTAGCTCCGGTTTCAGCTAACTCTCCCTTTTTTGTATAGGTTGTTTGGAAAGGTTCATTCAGATTGACTGTATATATGTGCGACACACAGCAAAAACAGAGTTTTCTTTGAGAGGGACTTAGTGATGAATGCATTTTGTGAAGAGAAGCAAAAGGTAGATGAATGACAAGTACATATGCTTTATCAGGTGAATCTTAATTTGCTAGCGGCTGTATCAGTAGTTTTAGCTTTAGCTGAATCACTATCATCACTGATAAACTCCACTGTATAAAAACAATATAGGCAATGTTTGGTGAGTCTACATGTTAGAAAAAAATGCTTTACTATTTGGTACTTACAGAATATTATTTGTTTGATCCATGGAACCCTTGTGTATGTCTTGGGAAATTTGGGAAGACATGTGCAGACACAGTTTGTGTGGTTGATCTTGGCGGTGGATCTGTCCAAATGGAATACTATATCCCAGGGAAGGATGCTAAAAAGCTCCTAAGCCAGCAGATGGTGAAGATTCATGTGTGAAAAACCTTATGTACATAGGTTAGTACTATAACTTATGTTATCTTCCGTTGTTGCTTCTGTCTAGCCAGAAAATATTTTTATGGTAATTTCTGAACCCTTAGACGATGTTAGCCTCAGGATACCACGGGGTACAACTTTCAGCACCTGATGGAGTTGATATCCTGCAAAACAATTGTTTCTGTCTAATTTGCTTCGTGACTCAGAAATCAGTTAATCAGAAAAATGTGCACGTCTGTATGATGCTATTATGTCATAAACAATATTGAAATAGAATAAAACATATGTGATGATCCGAGTTATAATGGAATGTGAGAAACTTCAGGAGAATCCGAATTTTAAATGTTGTTTTATATGTAAAATTTACCATATAAAAAGTTAGGCAGTCTCAAGAAAAACATAATTGTATTTTAATGCCTTGTTTCGAGGAAACTGCATTGAAGATTTTTTTTTCGAGAAAACTGAAAGACTTGGTGTTTCCTTTAATTGCACATAAAGAGGGTTTATACTTATAAGCCTCCAAGGAGCAGGATTACAGGGACAACATGAAAATATTAGTGAACGTCCCGAGTTGTCGTTAGGCGTTCAGTCAATATGCATAGTCATGCACCCAGTTGTCTCTATGGAGTAAAAGATCTTGATGGGTCATTTGTAGAACTGACGTCACATGCTTATTTTGGTCCAAAGTATGAGGTGTTTGTGCCATGCATATAACTGCGAATATGTTGGTGCTATTGTCTGTTGGCTGAATTCGAGCAGGATCTTAAAAACCGGCAATGTCGATGGTTACAACAACTGTATATTGGATGGACATCGGGGTATGATTGCTTTCTTCTACCATATTGTCCTTCTATCATATTTTATGTCTCCATGTTAGAAGGATAAACTAGCTCGACGTTCGGAGTGGAGTTTGTTCCCTGAGAAGCCAACTTTGCATAGTTGTTTTTCCCGAAATAGCATAATTTTCATTCTGAAACTATTCCTAAAAAGAGGCTCATTTAAACACAGGCTTACGGTAGGAGGAATAACTCATATAGGTTATTGATTTTCACGAGCGAAGTATCTCACTGGTTCTTCTTGGTAGTATTTGCTTCTTATCAAGGTATGTATAACTATTTAAAAAGAATTCATATAAGAGCTCCACGGGTAAAATATGTGACCACGTGTTTGTTTTTTATTTGTACTGGCCATAGGGGGACATATTCTAATTACATTCTGATTTTAGGAACATATATATGTATCGTGCAGTACGTTTGACACATCGGTTGTACCTCCTGCTGGTACTTTATTCAGAATAAAGGTCTGATGTAGTGAAATCTCTTAAGTAGATGAGCGTGCACTCACATCAAATGTTCCTTCGGTTGCATTTAGAATGATGGTAGTGCCGGGTAGAAGAATCTCTTTGTAGCATCGTTCTTCTTTGACAGGGTATTTGAGCTGATCCGAAGATGGATTTCAAAGCTTCCTATAAATGAGGAGTTGCTTGATTCATGTGTTTCTGCGAACGCTGTGGTCGCCTCCGTGTTTGGTACCGTTTGTCGGAAGAGATGCCGATTCGGAGGTAAGCATGTCGTATTCGTGGGCTCTGTGGCTGGTGGGGTTTGTGCCTTCACACCTGACTTCGGTTTTCTATTTTTGCAAGCTATGTCGACGAGTGTGAGTTGCTTTGGCCAAGATTTGGGGTGTGATTCTGTACTAAGTTCGCTAGTGTCGCGGTGGTGCTCTGTTTTTTTTTCCCTTTTAGATGAACTATACAAGTTTTTTTTAAAATAAGCTAGAAACCGAGGTTCAACATATTCTCAAGAAAAATGATTCATTTATATTTGATCCTATTGAATTGAATTCCCTATGTTGAAATGCCATGTTGTTGTTCCATTTTGTGTCATTTCTCTTAAACACGGTATGACTTAGTTTTTAGAAGTTCGTAACTAGGAAAAAAATATCAACAAAGAAAACGGCTAGGAAAAAAATATCAACAAAGAAAACGGCGCAGCGAAGCGCGCAAGGTCCGTCTAGTATTATTTGTATTTTTAAAATTTAAAAATGAATTAGATTTATTTTCTAAATATTTCGATATATTAATAGTATTTTTTTAGAAATAATACAAATTAAAAAATTAATGTTTATTTATTTATTCAAAATTATTAATTACATCATTACTTTTGTTTATTTATTAAAATATTTATTTGAAATTCAAACAATAAAGAAATGTGGCATCGACCAACATGTTAATAGGATTGATATGATACTAGTATCACATACATGCGTGCGAAACACTTAGATGGGACGGGATGGAACTCGGAAGTTAAGCGTGCTAGTGCAAGCGGGAAGTTTAACCACGAGTAAGTAATTTGACTAGAGATAATTGTAGTTAGACACTAAGCGAATAATACAAATTCAATACAAATTCTGGAAAAAAAAAGGAGTAAAAAATTGGAGTGAAAAAAGGGAGCGAAAAAAAGGGAGTGAAAATTTGGAGTGAAAAATAATTAGAAACCCAAATGAATTAAAGAAATTACGAAATAAAGTTTAGTCCCGGTTCGTGTGGCCAACCGGGACTAAAGGTCCTCCGCCCCCCGGCTCACGCCACCCGCCCACGTGGCCGGGCCTTTAGAACCGCGACTAAAGGGGGGGCCTTTAGTCGCGCCTATTTAGTCCCGGTTGCGCGGCCGGGATTAATGGGTCTGGCGAACCGGGACTGTAGCCTATTTTCTACCAGTGCAGCTCCATCGTCGACCTCGGGTCATTCGGGTTCACGATGTCTTGCTCGCCTGACAGCCAGTAGATGTCACGCGAGGATTTCAGAGCCTGAAAGAATATAAGAAACATATACTATATGTTAGTTTAGCTTTGCAGATTCTAAACCAATAACAACTTGAACCATGGACAACTTGGTCACACACCTGCAGATCGTGGGTAGGTATCCTCCAACTCGGCAGAAAATTTAAATGGAAAATCACATAAACATAAGATCCCACATTCTTGAAGCAAAAGACAAAAAGGTAGATCTCTCTCAGAAGTCATGTGGTATCTCGATGACCAACATCTTTTAGGCAGCTTGATCTCCTGGAACAACGCCTTTAGCTCGGTGTCCAGCTCCATCGTCGACCTCGGGTCATTCGGGTTCACGATGTCTTGCTCGCCTGACAGCCAGTAGATGTCACGCGAGGATTTCAGAGCCTGAAAGAATATAAGAAACATATACTATATGTTAGTTTAGCTTTACAGATTCTAAACCAATAACAACTTGAACCATGGACAACTTGGTCACACACCTGCAGATCGTGGGTAGGTATCCTCCAACTCGGCAAGCCGAAGGCCGTCGGGGAAGCCTCTTATCAGAGACGTAGCACTTGGTCTCTTCCATTCACGTCGTTCTTGGGATGCACGTTTGTGTTTGTTCATCGACCGTAGCAAACAGATGTACTCCAATCGACTGGCCTTACCTTGTAGGAGAAGAACCTTTCGTTAAAGCGCACTTTAGGGTTATTCCTCAGGCTCTTTAATACAGAGTCCTTGCGTTTGATATACAGAGGCCGCCTCATTGATCTGCTTTGCCGCCAGAGCTGTCCTCATCTGCAAGTTCAGAAAGACCATCCACGTCAGTTTGTGCATGAACATTTTTTATTTTTCTTTGTACAACAGCTTCATCACGTCTTTGATCTGCGACCCGGCTGCATGTATCTTCTGCAGCTGCACCGTTTCATCGCATAACCTAACGGGTGGTCTCGCCTGCGGCCTTGGAACATCAGCAGCAGGCTGCAGCTGGGGCTTCGTTGTGGCAGCGGATAATGTTGGCCGCCAAGATGGTGTGGCTCGCATGGCACTTTACTCCTGCTACAGCTTGAGCATCAGCATATTGGCTGCGTATGTGTTTATTTTCTCTTAAATATGTCCTTACCCAGCGGCGTAACCGGAAGGAGTTCGGTCATGAGGCCGTGGTGTGTTTCAGGCATTGGCTTAGTTAATTCGTAGAAGCTAAAAGCTAATCCAATATGGACACTATCACTATGGAGTTTTTTTTTGTTTTCCAACTCGGGTTGTTGCATATATTCTTTGGATTAGACGTGTACATGTCTGTTTTGTATAAGGAAGATTCGGGATGAAGCGTATTAATGAACCGTTATTAGTGTGTCGAGTTGAGCTCAACATTGGAGCGCTACAAACCGTTTGATTTAACGTGATGTGCGGTGGAGATTTAATGTATCTACGAAGTTTACTCTTTTATAAGTAGTTTAGATTGTGTGGATATATATATATATGCGCATCTATATAGCTTATAGTATATTTCGATATATTCGACGGTAGCTATATAAGATGATCACTCTTTAATTCCAATGTAAGTGTTATCCCTTAGTGTGGCACCGACAAGAAAGTCTACAGTAGGAAAATGGGTCGTGACGACCGGGTACTTCCTTCTGCGTTCGCATACGTCGAGTGTAATTCATGCATGCACAGCCGGATACACTAAGGATACACTAAGGTTAAGTTGGCGATCCTAGCATGTACCGACATGTCCTTGTAACAAGAAAGACCGAATGGTCGAGCACGAGTTGCATGGACGATGCAACTGATATGTTTTGTCTACCTCTGAAACTACACCAATGGTCGTGACGATCGGGAGGGAGGGTGATGGCAGGTAAACACACACTCGTTGGGAGACCCTAAGTTTAAGGTAGGTATGAAGAGTACGGAAACAAGTTTTCCCTCAGAAAGAAGCCAAGATTTAATCGACCAGTAGGAGAAAGAAATCACTTCTGAAGATTGATGACAGCTGAAGTTGGCAGGACGCACTACCAGGCTCAGCAACAACGTGAAATCTACACAACACAATCAAAATACTTTGCCCCAACGAAACAGTGAGGTTGTCAATCTCACCGGTTTTGCTAACACAAAGGATTAGAAATATAGTGTGGAAATAGTACTTATTTGCAGTTAATAAAAAGAGAACAGTGATGGCAGTGAATGAGAGAAAAACAATGACTGCAGTAAAGAAAACAGTGTTTGTAGTGGTTGTATTATCAGTGCAATGAATGGACCGGGGTCCACAGTTCACTAGTGGTGTCTCTGCATAAAAGATAAATAGCATGTTGGGTAAACAAATTAAAGTTGGGCAATTGACATATATAAATCCTGCACCGTAGTGCATATGCATGACATGATGATTAATATGTGATTCATGCGGGCATTACAACATAATTCATAGAACGCTATCCAACTGCATCTATGACTAATAATCCACCCTCGGAGCGTCATCCAATCAAACCTTTGATGTAGCCCACCCAATCCCACCAAGTACACCGATGACAAGATCACGCGCAAAGGCCATCCAGGATAAGGTGAACTCGCTCCTCTCGATCCATACTTTCGGTAACTTGGTGGATGATGCGCTACCTCATGGTGCAACACTCTGTGTGCTCAGGTTCAAGCACACCACGGGTGCCCAAGAAGACGCGGAAGGCGAACGGGCAGGACCAGCGCAAAGAGGCGAACGCAGGAAGCCCCAGGCGGCGGAACCTCCGGTGTTCCCACCGGAGTCTCCGCTCCCACGCTCACCACCGGAGCCTCCGGTGCGGCCTCCGCCCAAAAGCCTTCGGGTGGCTGGCAGCGGAGCCACCACCGGAGCCAGCACCGGAACCCGGGCGGAACCTCCGGTGTTCCCACCGGAGCCTCCGCTCCAAGGCTTGCCACCGGAGCCTCCGGTGCAACCTCCGCCCAAAAACCCTTCGGGTGGCTGACCACGGAGCCACCACCGGACCCCCACCGGAGCCTCCGCTCGATCCACCGGTACCGGTGGAAACCACCGGAGCCTCCGCTCCTGCGCGGCCTGCGTGCCACTTTCGGGCCTTGGCCCTTGTATCTTATCCTCCCACCTACCCCCCTTTGGCACTAGACTATATATAGTCCTCCCCATTCTCAGATCTAGGGTTAGAGTTGAATTTAGAACATTTGGAGCTCAGCTCTCTTGTATCCCTCTTTGAGGAACTACTCCTCCGGTGTGTACCGAGGAACGTATCAAGGCTACTCCTCCGACTTCGTCGAGGATCGTATCAAGGCACATCCCAACTACTTGTCCTCTCCCTATCGGGTTTCAGTCAAGAGTTGTCCAATCTTCCTCTCGTTATCTTGAGGTTCTATTGGCGTAGTGGTACCGGCTACGGGTGTGAGACGGTTTGTATCAAGGTGAGTTCAGTTGGATCGATTGTTCCGTAGGCGGCCCTCGGGGCTTAGTTGATGGGAAGTTGGATCTTTCGATTCTTGCGATTTATCCCGATTTGTGTGTTGCCCCGCGTTCTCCCACGTTTCCCCTCGATTCCCCATCTCGTGTTCTTACCGTTTTTCGTGTTCTTCGTTCGTTCTTCGTCGATTCGTGAAGATCGGGCCAATCTAGGAGTCCAACTCCATATCATCTGGTATCCAGAGCTAGATTGACACGAATCCGACACCCATCCCCTCCCCTACCACCAATTTTTCTTCTATCCACCATAAATTCGAAAAGTTCACAAAAATAGCCACAAAGGGATTTCGACCGATCTGTTGATTCGTTGAGTTTTTCGTGGTTTTGCTTCACAGATTTGTTGCCAGATACCATTCCCCATCTTTCCATTCAGCCACTTTTCCCAAATTCGCCCAAATTTTTTCTTGATTTTGAAGGAATTTCGAATTTGAGCCAAAATCTTAGAAAATCTCAGCTCTTCGATTTCCCGACAGATTTTGAAACTTGTTTTTCTTTGTCGTTTTTATCCGAATTGAGTGCAACAAAGTGCTACGCGATGCCCACGACATCACCTACGCTTCCACATCAACGGATCGCCACGACATCGACTCCCCCACGGCCGCAAGTCCGTGATCATCAATAAGAGAGGTATAACTTGCTTCCGCTTGAACCACCCCACCCCATTGTGTTACTTACCTATTCGGACTAGTTCTTTTTACACCGCTTGGCATCGCATTTGTGGCATCGAGAGTGAGAGGTTAGCGCTTGTGAGAGATTAGCTACGAGTAGGCATTGGCACTTTGGAATCCATCAAAAAAAAAGAGAAAAAGAGAAAATAGAAAAAGAAGCAAAATGATCGGTGCCAATTGCTTTCCATTGTAGGAACGTGTAGCATTACGTCGCAAAAGAGAAAGAGTGACCGATTGCCACGGTGAATCTTGTTGCCTTTTCAAATTTGCGGTTTGAGCTAGCGTCCTCCTTGAGTTAGTGTGGCATTGAGCATTAGTCTACGTTAGGTCCATTTCGTTCTTCGCGTCCATTGGTCGCACTAACCCCATTTTTCCCTTGCGTGTGTGTGTTCCACCATATTTCCATCCTATAGGTTTGGTTTTTGTGCTAACTCTTCTTTGAATCTTTTCCACGTTTGACAACAAACTTTTCTTCGGTTTTGTCGATTTTTCCTCGCCACTTTCCTAACCTATTTGCCTTCCATATAAAGTGTGTGTGTGTTGTCGTTTGCGGTTTCTTTCGATCTTTTTGGATTCGCTCTTGACATACCGCCCTACACCTAGGCTCGTCCACTAGCCTCAATACGACCAAGAAAGGTAATGTTGGGTAAGTGAGGCGTCCATTTCTTCAATATCACCCTTGTGTGTGTTTTTGAAATGGCTAGGGAAGGAGTATTCACAAGTCCGAGCACGGAAGACGAAGGCAATCCATTCTACAACGATAATGCTTACGCCAACTTTGTCACCCACAATGACCACTTTCAACTCCGCGAACTCGTCAAGAACGGGTTGCAACGCTATGAGCGTCGACTCCAAGAGCAAGAGGCTCGATTGAATGATCAAATGACGCGCATCAACATCAACTTGGCTAATCTTGCCAATCACCGTCATTCATCATCGTCCTCAAGGTCTCGTCTCTCAAGCCACCACAATCAAGATCTTTACCAACCTCGTCGCCATGATCGCCATGATCACCATGATCGCCACAACGTGGAGGAGGGTGGACAACCTCAACAACCACCACCACCTCCTCCACAACCTCAACAACCTCCGCGAGGAAATTGGTATGAGGATAGCTCGCCATCACCACCACCTCGACATCTCCAAGGCCGTGGTGACCCTCTTCAAACAACCGCAACGCCCGGACCTTCGACAACACCATCATCCTCCACCTCCACAAGGCCACGCTCAAGACTATGGCCACAATGATTTTGTGGAAGATGCTCGTCAACATCGAAGGCCACCTAGGCGCCATGCGCGTCCCAACAACAATGACCGCCAAGAACATGATCATCCTCAACACCCTCGAGATGAACAAGTGCTTCCGCAACACCCTCGCTAAGAACAAGAACGTCCTCGACAACATCACAATGGCCATGATGATAGTGAACGCCGTGAAGCTAGGCTCCGTCACCCAACAACCACCACCTAATGACCACCGGCGTCATCCTCCCCATCATGATCGCCATCGCTAAGACAATGAGGATGACCCCTATGATGATTCACCTCCCATTTATGATGAAGACCCCCATGAGCGCCAACATGAGCGTCCCCATCGTTCCCAAGAGGACAACAACATGAGTGCTCTTCGTTTCAATGTCCCCAAGTTCAATGGTGAGAATGATCCCGAAGAATATCTGGCTTGGGCTCTCAAAGTTGACAAGATCTTCGGCATTCACAACTTCACCGACAAGAAGATGGTTGCTCTAGCATCTTTGGAATTCGAAGGCTATGCACTCTTATGGTGGGATCGTCTACAAGCCGAACGAGTCCGCAATCGCATTGCTCCTATTGCCACTTGGAATGAGATGAAGCAATTCATGCATGCTAGATTCGTTCCTCCTCACTACAAGCGTGACCTCTTCAAGAAACTCCAAGAACTTCGTCAAGGTGTGAAGTCCGTTGATGAGTACTACAAGGAAATGGAGACATCTTTGATTCGAGCTCATGTGATAGAATCTCAAGAGAAAACAATGGCCCGCTTCCTCAATGGCCTCAACTATCCTATAAGGAAGATCATCGAGTATCAACCGTATGACAACATTGTGGCGCTTGTCCACCAAGCTCTCAAGGCGGAACGCCAAATTGCGGAAGATCTCAAGTACAACAAGCAAAAGGCTTTCTTCAACTCAAGACCATCATCCTCGTCTCCAATGACACAAGTTCCTCCTCCAACTACCACCAAGAGCAACACTCGAGCCTCTAGTGCTCCCAACAAGTCTTCCCAACCATTCAAGAAGCAAGTCCCTCCCACCTCATCCTCAAGTGCTCCTCAAGTCAAGTCAAGCACTATTACTTTCTTCAAGTGTGGTGGTAGTGGACACAAGTCCTTTGAATGTTCCAACAAGATGATCATGACTGTCAACCAAGACGGTGAACGTGATTCTATGAGCGAAGGCGAATACTATGCCTTGCATCAAGTTGCTCTCAACTCTTTGGACGTGCCCAACGATAATGAAGAAGTGTGTATTGCGATGAGGACAAGAATTCATCTCTAGTGGTCACAAGAGTCCCCACTTCTTCTCCTCAAGATGAGCATGATCAACGGTGCAATCTCTTTCAAACACGAGCCGGTATTGATGGCAAGTCAATCAAGGTCATCATCGATGGTGGAAGTTGCCACAACTTGGCTAGAAAAGAGCTTTGCGACAAACTCAAATTACCTTACAAGCAACATCCTCATCCATACCATGTCCAATGGCTTAGTGACTCCGGCACCTTCAAGATTCAACACATGGTCTCCGTGAATTTCAAGATTGGTCCCTATGAAGACACGGTAGATTGTGACGTTGTTCCTATGACCGTGTGTCATCTTCTTCTTGGTCGGCCTTGGCAATACGACAAGAGTGCTATCCATGATGGGTGTACAAATAACTATAGCTTCAAGTGGAATAACAAGACATTTGTGCTTCGTCCCATGTCTCCTAGCCAAGTGATCGCCGACAATGCCAAGACTCTTGCACGTAAACAAGAAGAGCTCAAGTCTCGTGAGATGAGTGGTGAGAGAGTGATCCACCTAAAAGAGAGTGAGAGCCACAAGCCAAATATGAGTGGAAAAACTCCGAGTGTTCCCAAAGGCTTTGCCTTACTTGCCACCAAAAGAGAGATGCGAGAGTTACGAGATGACCCAACCATACTTCACTTTGTCCTATTGTGCAAAGGGGAAGCACTTGAAACTAACGACATGACAAATCTTCCTCCATCCTTGTTGCCATTGTTGCAGGAATTTGAAGACGTATTTCCCGATGAGATCCCTCCGGGCCTTCCTCCCCTACGAGGAATCGAGCACCGCATTGACCTCATTCCGGGCGCGCCCCTTCCAAACCGCGGTCCTTACCGCACCAACCCCGAGGAGACTAAGGAGATTGAGCGCCAAATCCAAGAACTACTCGAAAAAGGTTTCATTCGCGAATCTCTTAGCCCTTGTGCCGTGCCGGTTATCCTTGTTCCAAAGCAAGATTCTACTTCCCGCATGTGTATGGATTGTCGCCCTATCAATGCTATCACCGTTAGATATAGACATCCTATTCCTAGGCTCGATGACATGCTTGATGAATTGAGTGGCGCTACTACCTTTTCCAAAATTGATCTTAAAAGTGGTTACCATCAAATTCCTATGAGTATAGGTGATGAATGGAAAACGGCTTTCAAAAGAAAACTTGGTTTGTATGAATGGCTTGTTATGCCCTTTGGTCTTTCGAATGCCCCATCTACCTTCATGCGCCTCATGAATGAAGTTTTGCGTCCTTTCATTGGCAAATTTGTTGTGGTTTACTTCGACGTCATTCTCATTTATAGCAAATCTTTGGAAGATCACCTTGATCATGTTTCACAAGTATTGTTGGCTCTTCGCAAAGCAAAAAAAATTCGCCAATCTTTCCAAATGCAATTTTTTGCACCAACAAGCTTGTTTTCTTGGGTTTTGTGATCTCTTCCAATGGTATTGAAGTAGATAACAAGAAGATTGAGGCAATTAGGAATTGGCCCAACCCTACCTCCGTGGGTGAGATAAGGCGCTTTCATGGCCTTGCCGGTTTCTATCGCCGCTTTGTCAAAGATTTTTCAACTATTGCTTGCCCTTTGAATGAACTTACCAAAAATAATGTACCTTTTGTTTGGGGCAATGCGCAACAAAAAGCTTTCGACACACTTAAGAGATGCTTAACCGAAGCTCCTTTGCTTGTCTTACCGGATTTTGAGAAAACGTTTGAGATTGAATGTGATGCTAGTGGTATAGGAATTGGTGGCGTTCTCATGCAAAACGGACGCCCCGTTGCTTACCATAGTGAAAAACTAGATGGCGCTAAACTAAATTACCCAATCTATGATAAGGAACTTTTTGCTTTGGTTAGAGTGCTAGAAGTTTGGCAACACTACCTTTGGCCGAAAGAATTTTTCATTCATTCCGATCACGAATCATTGAAATACTTGAAAAGCCAAACCAATTTGAACAAGAGGCATGCTAAGTGGGTAGAATTCATTGAATCTTTTCCTTATGTCATTAAGTACAAGAAAGGTAAAGAGAATGTGGTAGCCGATGCCTTGTCTATGAAAGAGTGTCTTCTTACACGTCTTGACATCAATGTGATTGGTTTGGATGAGATCAAAGACTTATATGCTTCCGATACTTTCTTTGGTCCTATCTTTGAGAAATGCTTGCCTAACCGAGGTTTCGATGATTACTATCTTCACAAAGGTTTCTTGTTTAAGGCTAACAAATTGTGTATTCCCGAGTCCTCTCTTCGTTTGTTGTTATTGAAGGAATCACATCAAGGAGGCCTCATGGGACACTTTGGACGCGACAAGACCTATGCCATGCTCTCCACCAACTACTATTGGCCCAAGATGAAGCATCAAGTTGAGCGACACGTCAAGAGATGTTCTACATGCCTCCGAGCTAAGTCCACTTCCAACCCCCATGGTCTTTACATGCCATTACCTATCCCACATGCACCTTGGAGTGATATTAGCATGGATTTTGTGTTAGGCCTCCCACGAACTAAAACCAACATGGATTCAATCTTTGTAGTTGTGGATCGTTTCTCTAAGATGGCACATTTCATTCCTTGCAACCGAACCGACGATGCGTCACATGTTGCTACTTTGTTTTTCAGGGAAATTGTGCGCTTACATGGTGTACCTACTTCCATTGTCTCGGACCGCGATGTCAAGTTCACCTCCTACTTTTGGAAGACGTTGATGGCCAAGCTCGGCGTCAAGCTACTCTTCTCCACCGCCTATCACCCACAAACGGATGGACAAACCGAGGTCGTCAACCGCACACTCTCTTCACTACTTCGAGCATTGATCAAGCCCAACTTGAAGAATTGGGAGGAATGCATCCCACACGCCGAGTTCTCCTACAACCGTGCTCTCCATCAAGCTACCAAGAAGAGTCCCTTCGAGAACGTCTACGGCTTCAACCCCAACACCACCCTAGATATACTCCATTTGCCTCTACGCGAGCGAGTAAACATGGACATCGACGAGCGCACCGACTACATCAAGAAGCTACACGACTCCACAAGATCTACGCTTGAGAAGCATTCCGAGCACCGAGCCTCTATCATGAACAAGAACAAGAAACCCATGGTGTTCCAAGAAGGTGACCTCGTGTGGCTACACTTGCGCAAGGACCGTTTCCCCGAAGAACGCAACTCCAAGCTCAAGCCAAGAGGCGACGGCCCCTTCAAGGTCATCAAACCCATCAACAATAACGCCTACAAGCTCGACTTACCACAATCCAAGTACCTCGTCCACAACTCCTTCAATGTCAAGGACCTCTCCCCCTTCCACGGATACCCAAGTGATGAAGACGACGCCGAGTCGAGGTCGACTCTTTTTCAAGGGGGGGGGGAGATGATGTAGCCCACCCAATCCCACCAAGTGCACCGATGACAAGATCACGCGCAAAGGCCAGCCAGGATAAGGTGAACTCGCTCCTCTCGATCCATACTTTCGGTAACTTGGTGGATGGTGCGCTACCTCATGGTGCAACACTGTGTGCTCAGGTTCAAGCACACCACAGGTGCCCAAGAAGACGCGGAAGGCGAACGGGCAGGACCAGCGCAAAGAGGCGAACGCAGGAAGCCCCAGGCGGCGGAACCTCCGGTGTTCCCACCGGAGCCTCCGCTCCACGCTCACCACCGGAGCCTCCGGTGCGGCCTCCGCCCAAAAGCCCTTCGGGTGGCTGGCAGCGGAGCCACCACCGGAGCCAGCACCGGAACCCGGGCGGAACCTCCGGTGTCCCCACCGGAGCCTCCGCTCCAAGGCTCGCCACCGGAGCCTCCGGCGCAACCTCCGCCCAAAACCCCTTCGGGTGGCTGACCACGGAGCCACCACCGGACCCCCACCGGAGCCTCCGCTCGATCCACCGGTACCTCCGGTGGAAACCACCGGAGCCTCCGCTCCTGCGCGGCCTGCGTGCCACTTTCGGGCCTTGGCCCTTGTATCTTATCCTCCCACCTACCCCCCCCCTTTGGCACTAGACTATATATAGTCCTCCCCATTCTCAGATCTAGGGTTAGAGTTGAATTTAGAACATTTGGAGCTCAGCTCTCTTGTATCCCTCTTTGAGGAACTACTCCTCCGGTGTGTACCGAGGAACGTATCAAGGCTACTCCTCCGACTTCGTCGAGGATCGTATCAAGGCACATCCCAACTACTTGTCCTCTCCCTATCAGGTTTCAGTCAAGAGTTGTCCAATCTTCCTCTCGTTATCTTGAGGTTCTATTGGCGTAGTGGTACCGGCTACGGGTGTGAGACGGTTTGTATCAAGGTGAGTTCAGTTGGATCGATTGTTCCGTAGGCGGCCCTCAGGGCTTAGTTGACGAGAAGTTGGATCTTTCGGTTCTTGCGATTTATCCCAATTTGTGTGTTGACCCACGTTCTCCCACGTTTCCCCTCGATTCCCCATCTCGTGTTCTTACCGTTCTTCGTGTTCTTCGTTCGTTCTTCGTCGATTCGTGAAGATCGGGCCAATCTAGGAGTCCAACTCCATATCAACCTTGGGTATTAAGTTGCAATCAATAGATTATTGCCTTAAGTAAAGTGTGTAATGTAAACAATGAAAACATTGTTGTTTTCTCCCTAATGGCAACAACACATCCCCCATCCGTTACGTTTCTGTCATTCGAGCGTGAATGAAAGGGAGGCATGAACCCACTATCGAGCATAATACTCCCTCTTGGAGTTAAAAGTATCAACTTGGACAGAGCATCTACTAGTAACGGAGAGCATGCAAGATCATAAATAACATAAACATGATGTATTTATAATCACTTAACATAGCATTCAATATTCATCGGATCCCAACAACACAACATGTAGCATTAAAAACTGATGATCTTGATCATGTTAGGAAGCTCACAAGATCTAAACATGAGACATAAAGAGGAGAAGACAACCATCTAGCTACTGATATGGACCCGTAGTCCAAGGATGAACTATTCGCGCATCACTCCGGAGGCAGGCATGGTGATGTAGAGCCTTTTGGTGATGATTCCCCCTCCCGGCAGGGTGACGTGGAGAGCTTCATAACCCTCCCAGACTAGGTTTGATGATGACAGCGGCTAGGGAACTTTTCGTGGATGGAGGCTCGGGTCTTTAGGGTTAACCCGAGGAGGAGCTTAAATAGGCGAAAGGGCAACCTCAGTGGGCAGCCAGGGGTCCACACCACCTGGTGGCACGACCAAGGGGGGCGGGCGCCACCCTATGGTGTGGTGGATCTTTGTGCCCCCTCCGGGTCCCCATTGGAGTCCGTGTAGGTGACAAATTTCTAAGACCCTAGGATTTTGTTTCGTCCAATTCCGAGAATATTTCCAGAACAACTTTTCTGAAACCAAAAACAACAGAAAATAGGAACTGGCTCTATGGCATCTTGTTAATAGGTTAGTCCCAGGAAATCCATAAAAATGACATGAAGTGTCTAGAAAACATGTAGAATATGGCATGAAACATGGAACATCAGAAATTATAGATACATTTGAGACGTATCAAGCATCCCCAAGTTTAGTTCTACTCGTCCCCGAGTAGGTTAGGCGATAAAAAATAATTTCTAAGGTGACATGCTACCAACAGAATCTTGATCATCATATTTGTAAACGCATTTGTAAGCTGAGATCATAGTACTCTAAACAAAAACATGATAGATATAATTCTAACAATGAAACTTAGCAATCATGTTGCATCATGAAAAGTAACACAAATGAAAGATCATGAATAATGATCCACTTGAAAGTTATACGTTTGTTTCGAGCATAAAGAAAACAAAGCAAAGTGGTACTTCGCTTGCCCTTAAAAGTGGAGCAAAACATAAATGTCTGGACACCTTTAGAGTTCAAGTGGATGACTAGAAACCAATAATTTGAGAGCAAGTAATAACATATCATGAATCAGAATGACAACTATGCTCTCTTAATTGTGCATAAAGTTAGAAGATGGAGACTGATATCCCACAACCATAGTGATCGTGAGTAGACTTTTCGATAAGTAAGAGTGTCGAACCCAACGAGGAGCTAAAGATAGGATAAATGTTCTCTCAAGTTATATCAACCCCTGATACAACTCTACGCACACTAAACGTTTATTTTATCTAGGAAATAATACTAGAGCAATAATACGGGTATGTGAGATAGCTTTGCAAGATAATAAATACAAAAAAGTAAGTGTTAGTGCTGCAGCAATAAAATATAATAAGTAACCATAAACTAACAGTACCATGAGTGTGGAAAAGTGGTGGTAATTGTGATGGATTTTTCTATGATCAAATAGTCAAATACAGGGTTGATATTCCTGTTTTATGTGGGAGAGGCAAAGCTAACAAGTGTTACAAGCAATAGCAAATCAACGATGAAGTTAAACAAGATCGAACCAATGGGGACACGAGATTTTAACTTGGAAAACCCTTCCAACAAGGAAGAGAAGAAACCACGGGCGCCAGCCAGCAATACTTCACTATTTCGGGGTGAGGTTACAATCGCGCCGGGATTTACAATATGTGGCTTATCCCGTGCGGCGGCTTACAAGAGGTATATAAAGGCGTTCCTGACCTAACTAGGTCGGTAACTATGAATCCAACTCGAACTCGGTAACAACGCGGCCCTAAGCCTCTGGAGAAGGGCCTCCGCGTAGCGGAGGCCGAACTTTCCTTTATCTTCATATGAATTTGGATCACCATAAAATAACACTCCACCTTGAGATAAATTCCCTCTTGTAGCATAAATGAGAACCTTCACCTGAAACACACAAAGAAAATACCCGGCACCAAATAGCCTCTTGGGCTAAGCAGTGATACCAACTAAGCTTGAGCAAAGCTCAAACTTAGCAATAGGAACTGGCTTTGTCATCATATCAGCAGGATTATCATGAGTACTAATCTTGCATACCTTCAGCTTACCTTGTGCTACAACATCACACACATAATGGTACTTGACATCAATGTGCTTTGTTCTCTCATGGAACTTCTGATCCTTAGTAAGGTAAATTGCACTCTAACTGTCACAAAATAGGTTAATGCAAGTATCATCTCCACAAAGCTCAGCAAACAGACCTTTCAACCAAACTGACTCTTTGCATGCTTCAGCAATAGCCATATACCAGCCTCAGTAGTAGATTGTGCAACAACACCCTGCAAAGGTAGCCTTCCAGCTAACGGCACATCCACTAATGTAAACACATAATCTGTGAGGGATCTCCTCTTATCCAAGTCAGCATAATCTGAATCCACATAGCTGCGAGTCCCTC